>JANHGL010016558.1:57014-69618 GCA_024611195.1 Ceyx melanurus
GGTGGGGGGGGGTGGTAGAATTTCAGCAGTGATTTGCCTTCAGGGCTTCAAGGGACTTGCTTGGATTACTCAGAAGGTTTCTCGTTTAGATTTCAGATAACTTGTCTGACTTTCTTGTAGCAAAAGCTGAAGCCACTTCAAGGTGTCCCTCTGTGAAGCTCAAGGGCTAATCGCTAGTTGAGTAGCCCTCCCAGTACATTTGTATTTGGCATGACTACTTGATCCTCTGTGATTCATCCTTTGGCCAGGAAATAACTTGAGTTAACAATAAAGCAGCTTTGCCTCCTGCTGTGGTCCATTGCTTCTGTATTGTCTGTTGGCTGCTGGGTAGAACGAGAGAGATGTCAAGACAGGAGAAAAATGCTAAAGATCTTGTTTGTCTAAATCATCCTTTGCCAATTTTCCCCCTTTCTTTTGGAATCATGTTAATTGGTTTGGATGTTTTTCAGAGTACTGAGAAAAGATGGTTGACCATAATTCTTCCACTTGCTTGCTCTAGGTATTACGCCCAGTTAGATATGTTACTGAGTAAGCATGGAAAAAAAGACATGAGAAAGTAGCAACAGCAGCAGCAGCACCTTTCTGCATTCTCTGCACTCACACTTGATACTCTCTAAATTGTTCCTTGTACTGAAATCAAGGCAAACTTCACTAGATCATTTGTGAAGGGCACGGAGGGCAAAATGTACTTTCTGCTTTTATACAAAGTAAGCTTTTTCTTTGTTTTCCACTGCACAGCAGCCCGTGGTGGTACTGTACAATAGTTTATTTTCTGCCTGTCTTCTGCATGGCTAAATTCAAAACTTCTGGAGTTGTCCTTGTAGCAAACAGTATTTCAGGATTTCTTCCACTTAATATATTTTTTTCCTGTTATTAAAAGTTTTCCTTCTCTCTCTCCTCCATGTAAAGGCTTTCAATACAACAACCTGTAGACATGCAATAGACTTGCACCCAAAGTTATCCCGAGTTACCAAAAGATGTGGGGTCCCAAATTTGTCATGTTCTACAGAAGACACACTTTGGAGGATGAGAATTCAGCACATTTCTGAAAATCAGGCCTGTTCATTGGGCCTTCTGCTTGAGAACAAAAAGATTTCTTTGTTTGGGTGCCCGATTTTAGTTTCTGGAAATTTTGCCTTACAATGACAAACATAACAGTGGAAAAGCTAATCATCTGCTATCCATGGCTGCTCTAGTACTTGCTCTAAAAATATTTGGAAAATACAGCATTTGAGTTTTCTGGTTTACACATATGCATTTGCAGTCTGTTACTGCTTTAAGGAACAGGAAGGTGTTGCACACGTTTTCCTTGTTTATTTTCATTTTAATTAGTTTTGTCCAAGTTAAAGTTTCTGGCAAGGCACTGTTGTAATGTTCAAGTTTATTTCACAGTTGTTTTAGTAATGACAAATATGTTGGAATAATTCTATGTGTAATTAGTTTTGCCTAAGTATTTTCATGGCTTGTGATTCAATGTTTCCTATGCAGCCAAAGAGTGAAACATTTATTTGGTTGTTTTGAGAACCTTTCAGAAGTATTTCTGGTGCTATTCAACATTAGTGCACAGTGTCTTGTAGCTTCACTAGATGCGCTGGAGGGGAGGGGGAATCCAAATCTTAATTAACTAAGTCTTTTTCTTTGAGGGAAATCATTAGACAGGACTCACAAACAAGCCTTCCTAATAGTCCTTTCTCTCAACATCACTGACAGATCCAGTCACCAAGGAATGACAGTTCTTTTGTGTGTGTGTAGAAATAGCTAATTTCTTCAACTATAGCACTTGAAATTAACCTTAAGTTGGTGGAGGAAATAGTTACAAAGCTGAGGAGGGGTAGAGACTGTACTGAACTACGTAGAAACCTTTGACTCTGATGTGCTTTTATCCAGTTTTTAAAAAAGAAAATGCATTACTTGTTAGCCTTCAATGGAAACTAACTAAACAAGTAGTTAAATCTGCTATCACCAGCTATGGACAGGGAACAGTAAGGCTTATTTCTGTATTTTTTCAAAACTCTTCACTTGGAGAGGAATGTGGACTTTGATTTTTGAAAGGAAGCTTGTTAAAAATGAAGTTTCTTCCCAGCATGAAAAGTTTTGGCAATATGCTAAGAAAAGTATTTTCAATGTCTACGTTTTTCTTTCAAAATTATCTTTTGTTTCCACTTCAAAGGAAATCTGAGCACACAGAAAAATCCTGAATTTTCCCTGAGGGAATAGCGCTTTTGTAGTTCATAAAATTCTCACTTTCACGCTATACATCACTGACCTTGGAAAAAGAATCTGAACTGAGCTGCAACCCTGTAACAAGTGCCATCTAAGAGACAGAGCTGGTGAATTCCAGAGAGGAGGAAACTCCTTAAGTTGACTTGCATGAAAGGAAACCAGTGACTAACAAAGTAGTTTGTGTTTAACATAATAAATAAATAAAAACAATGAAGAGTCTTCAAAAAGTGGTCATGAGATGGGAAAACAAAGCAGGCCTGTTTGCCTTAAGATTCCTGTTGAGTGCTGGGCTGAGGAGGAACTGGGCAGCTACAGTTCTAGCAGGCAGGTCCTGTGGCTGATGAAGATCACACTGAATTCTAGCCCTTGTTTTGTAATACTTTCGTGGTTATGAACTACCTCAAGTGCTGTAAGACATGAAGCAGAGATTGGCTTCTGAAAACAACCTCAGGGCTGTTAGTTGCCTGGAGTGGAGGGAGAGCTTCCAGAAGACAATGTAACCTCTGTTGTGTGGTGCTGTCTTGCTGCTGTGAGGGTGCTACATTTGGTTCCATTTTTTAGCAGTCGAAGATAAACAGTGTTAATTGTAGAACACCACTGAGGATTCTGCTGTACAGAAAAAAAAAAGTTTCTTTTCCATGGTCCCTTGATTATTGGTATAATTCCTGTCCAGGACTGATCTGGCAGTGCAGCTTCACAGCTCTACAACCAGCAATTGTTCTTTCCTAGAATTTCTCTGCTTTTGAATTGGGAGTGGCTGGCACAAAATCCATGGCTGTAGAACTTGTATATTCTTGCCAATCTTAGCTTTTTAGGTGAACTTTGAAGAGGTTGAATGCTTTGGAGCACTTTGAAATAACTCTTAAGCCATGCTGGAGGGATCCAGCCAAGAGCTCGCCCTGCCATCTGGGAGTGAGGGGGTAGGGCAGCAAAGTGCTCCTTGCCCAGCCATGTCTGCAGAGCAAACTTCCTTGTGTTCTGCCAAAGGAAAAAGGAAGATGGCTCTTTCAAAGTGAGGGTCAGATGTGATAGCTGCAGCTGAGTTTTGCCTAAAAACCTGGCTCTTGATTATGAGTCAAGTACTTACATTTAAGGCCATTTTAAGCTGTACCAGGGTCATGCTAATTATTTGCTAAGAAATAGTCTCTTCAAAGCAGAGACCATTTTCTGCTTGGATTCATAGCAGGAATGCAGCACCTCAGGTTTGCTGAGTGTTCCTCTGAATGTGGAGCTATCAAGTCCTTGGTTATCTTGGACTTACTTCTCAGTGCCTAATAAGCACCTGGCAAATCCTGCTGCCTCCCAGCCTCCTCCTAAAGCAATCTCTGAAAACTCTTGGAATTTTTGCTTGTCTTCATTATGTGAAATACTTAATACTGCTTTCCCTTGCAAATGAATACTTGTCCTGCTAATTTTCTACCTTTCACCATAGAGAAAAACTTGTTAGTTGCTTGGGGAGAGTGTAATTTCTTTATCCATTTCTATCAACCACAGATACATAAAGACAATAAAGCTGAGGTGACAGCATCCCATATACCAGAGCTCTTGTGCAAGTGGGAGCCGATGTGTGTATTTTGATGTGCCTTTATACTGCACGCGTCCGTTCTGTTGCCTACTCCTGTTTGGTGAACAGACCTTTGCAGAATTGTATCTAATCCTGGCTGCCTTTGTTTCTAGTGATGTTCACAGTTACGGCAGCAGCTTTGTGTTTCATTACAGATAGAAGATCTGTCAGATGAAGTTTTTTCCTTACGTCACATAAAGTATGAAGAAAGAGAGCGAGCAAGGTGGTCGCTGTGGGAGCAGAGCCGCTGGCCCAGAAGGAATAGCAGGCAGGTGTATTAAACTTGCTAAGCATGTCCCTCTTGAATTGCTGGTGCTACCTGTTGGTGCAGCAGTTTCAGAAATGCTGTCACAGAGAGGTCTGAAAATCAGGGCACTCTTTATTAACTAACTTGTCAGGGATAGTATCAGGTAGGTTGGGGTTTGTGGCTGGAAGGGAAGGAAGATCTGAAGCATATGGACTTAGGGAAGTTTTTTCTTGTTATCAACCTGGTATTAAGGCTAAAACCCTTCCCCCTGTACTGGGGATATAGCTCTGCCAGCCGGTGCCACTCCCAGTTACTCTGAGTTCAGCCACCAAGTGTAACACGAGCCCTTCACTCGACTGATGTAGATGAAAGTCCACAGGTTAATGAAGGGTCCTGTGCTGTGCCAGGGTCCTTACGATGAAAAAGGTCATTGTGTGGAAAAGGTTAGTTCTCACAGGCTTGCTCTCTGGTGCTAAACTCATCAGAATTAAATATAACCCCTAAAAAGACTTCCAAAATATAGTGCATAGAGGAGTGAACATCATAAAGCTGGATCTGCAGCTTGGCTTGTGATTTCCATAAATCAGAATATGCCAGGACTAAAAGCATCCTCTAAATGCTGGAATAACTTTTCCTGCTATTTAACATATGCTTTTTTCTACTCTTGGCTGGAAGGGAACCATGACACCATGAATAAATATGCAAAGATTGCTTTTTTTTTAATGCGGAATAAAATTAGAGCTACACCATATTAAGGAATTCTATTTCAAGCAATTTTGAACATTTAAAAAAATCATCATAAAGTGCACTGAAAAATAGTTATGCAGCCTTAAATTTGAAACTGTGAACTCCTTGGTGAAATCTTAGTGCTATTTGAATTCAGAAGTAAAGCTGCCATTGACCTGAGTGAGTTAAGACTTACACCTGGCATTTGTGCCCATATTTTATACCTAGTTCAAATCTGCATTAAAATGTGTAAGCTTCTCCACAGAGCATGCTTAGTTTGGGCTTGTGACAATGAGGTTGTCAAGAACTGCACTGTTTGTATCTGTTGTTGTTTTGATTTCAGTAAGTAGTATGTAGGGAACATGTATGGAGGAACAGAACACTTGGAGAAGAAAAATCTACACTGTTCCTGGCCATGTGAAAGGGCAGAGAGTAGCTCTTAAAACTCTCATCTCTTATCTTGAACTAGATCTTACAGCAAAAATGCTGACGGACGACACAGCCAGGACTTGGTGCAGAAAGAGCACCAGGGCAGTTCCTGCACCCCACTGCTCTGCACTGCTGAACCCACTCCTGAGCTGACTTCAGAAGCCCATGGCCCTGTTTGTTCAGGGATTGCACAACTCCATGGGGAGAGCCAGGAAGCAAAGGTGGGTGTTTATGATAGCTTCCGGGTCTGGGCAGGTCTTCAGCTACCACCATCTCTAACCTAAAACAAAGAACCTCACTGTCCACTGATAAGAACCTCAGATTGTCACCCTAGTTTGCGTGGAGTGAATATGTCGCTCCCCTTTAGGACTAGATTGCTGTGTTTTACAGATTAAGCCCAAGATTTGTAAACAGGTAACAATCTCTTTGCACAGTACACAAGGCATGTGTTTTTGGGGCAACTATGGGAGGCCTAGGGCTGCGGTGCTGGGTCTTCTTTCAGGGATGCCAGCCTGTGTTCCTGACAGGCCTGATCCTTAGGGGGTCAGGTATCCTGATGGTCTGGCACTGTGGAAAATTGCATCTCCCTGCCTGGACTGTGCCCGTTCAATCATAACTCTGGTACTAGTACAAATTGGTACGAAGCCAGCCTACACTGACAGCTGGTGCCCAGCAGCATCATGTTCTTTAGCTGAAGAGCCCTGCAGACACTGTAAAGAAAGACACTAATTTGTTACTTGATAGCAGATCATTCTGCACCTAGCTAATCAGTTCAGACTCAACTAAAATCCTTTTTTTTTTCCCTTTCTATTTCTCTTTTTCCACCCTCACTCCTACCCTTCTGATTCCTTTCAGTCTGGGCTGTGGGAACTTCGAGTTTTTCCACTAAAAGATGAAGAGGTAGAAGCTTTACTGTGCCAAGATCAAATAACGAATCAGACTGAAATGTCAAGTGCAGCTCTCCCCAGTGACTCGGTCTGTAATTCGTGCACACCCATTGGTCTGCCAGACAATGGCCATCCACCAAGAAAACAATCTACTGAGGAGTCAGAAGACTGTGAAAATGCTGGCCTGGGAAGCAGCAATACGAGAAAACAAAGGTGACAGGGAATAATATGGTTCATTAAGAAAGCCAATTAAGGTGGAGAAAAGTGGAAGGTAAAATCTCTCTTGTTCACACAGCATATGACAGCACAATTCAAAACCTGTACGTTAGCTGCATATAATATATTTTCTTTCTTGCTTTGTAACAGGCAGGATAAATCCCAAAGACAACACTTTCTTCTTCCTGAACCCCAAGAGAAAGTAATTATTTCAAGCTGGAAGTCTAATACTCCCAGTGTCGGGAGTGGGCACACATAAATTGCTGGCACTGTTCATTTTCTGTTGTCATATTGCCACGTTTGTTAATAATCATCCTTTTCTGTTTTGTTTTCAAATGCATTTCTGGTTCTAGTGGATCCTGGTGCAGCCTGCTGCACTGTGTACCTTAGCCAACAACTTCAACTGAACACAGAAAAACTACTTGGAAAAAAATAGCGGGGAGAATTGACAGCCTCAGATTATTTTCCTGCGTGGCATGACCATGGGGCAAAAATCAGCCTCTCTCAATGCATGTGTGTAGCCCGTGCATATAAGGCTAGGGGAGAACCAGCAGTTGCAAAGCAGGCATTCTGGAAGCCTTTCGTCTAGCTTAAACTTTGTACTTAGCTCTCAGTAGTGTCAGGGCATGCTCCATATAGATGTCCCTCAAGCAATAAGATAGAAATAGACCACTGCATTTCCATAGTCGATGTATCTGCTACTCAGAAAGTAGGGTTTCTGCTTCAGCTGTGTGAGCATAGAGAGACCGAGGGAAAGAGGAGTGGAATCAAATCAGTGACACAGCTCTTTCAGTATTGTGGTTTGGGTCATCTTACTTCCTTAGTCCTTCACTAGCTAACGAGGCTCATAATATTTTGCTTTAATATGTTTAAAGACAAAGTCTTGTTCCTGTTTCTGTACTGTGCCTTGTAAGAGTCTCAGAAGTATGCCAACATTTGGTGACTAGCTGAAATGAAAAGATGATTGATGTCTACCACGACCAATAAAGTAAAAAAGCCCCAAAGCTTTCCATTGTGATTCTGGATAGATTTTTAGTTTTCCAGAGAGTTCACAGTGAGGGAAAAATGGAAGTTGTTTAAACTTGCATCTAAATAGCATAGTTTGGAATGTATCTGCAACCTCAAGAGGTATTAACAGAGATTAAACATTGAATGTAGGTATAATCAATCGACAGGAAGTTTTTCTGTGTAGGACAGTTGAAGGCAATTTCATAGGAGTCTCGTTTTGTGCAAAATTTTCTTCCATATGTAATATCTGGAATGGCACTGGACAGATGACCCAGTTTTAGTGTCAATTATTTTTTTGGTCAAAATTACAGGAAATACACACTGGGCATCTGAAAACAATTCAGTAACGTTTCAACACTACAACCTATTGCTACACTGTAGTTTATTGCACATTCTGATTATTTTTTTAAACACTTTTTTAACACTGGTTTGTCTTAAACTTGAATCTTGCCTCAATGTCTGATACAATAATCTTTGATGCAAGGTTGTTTTTTTTAATTAAAAGTTATTTCTATATCCATTGTATATAGTCTGACTTTGGTGGCCTTTTAGAAGCACAGAAATGTCAGTAACACTTCATCATGGCAGAGCCCTGCGTGTCCCGGGAGCAGCTTTAGGGAGGCTGTGAGCAGCACTTGGCTTTGCTGCCAGGCTAAGGCTGTGGGTGCTGCCAGGCCAGGGTCCCCTCAGCAGCTCCCTAGTAGTGCTGGGGTCTTTCAGCTCTCTCGCCCTGCAGCTACAGCTGCAGCTGGGGAAAGGGTTTCTGACAGCTACGTGTCTCAAATGCTTTGCAAGTCTTTTCCATACCCATTGCCATTCACTATGAAGCCTGACCCAACCAGCTCTCACCTAGCTTTGTTCGAAGGTCAGTGCTTCCTGCTGTCTGATCCCTGGGGCAGAGGAGGGGAGTTTGTGCAGTTTGAGAGCTGGGACAGACCAAGTAAAGCAGCTGTCTGGCTGCCTTGTGTGTCCTAAGGGGCTGGCGGGAACTAGAAATGCAATCCAGTGTTTTATGGAAGGCACAACAGGCGAGAAAGACTCGGGGGTGCACAGGGTGTTAAAATGAAGCCAAAAACCGGTGCCATAGGGTTGGATTAACCCAAGTTTGGTCAGCCTGGTGAACTGTAAAAAATCCTGGAGAAACTATAAAAATGTCATTACACCCTCACTGTCAGAAACCATTCAGCAGTCACCTGTCAGCTGGCCAGTTGCACCAGAGCAGCTCTTCCTCCCCACACCCCCGCCATGTACGGGACTGCTCTCCAGGCACTGATGGTGCACAGGGTTCTGCCTGGCACAGGCAAGGGCCTGTAGGGAGGTGGGGGGCCCTTCAGGAGGTTTTTCCCTTGCACTGTGGTTTGCTGTTTTCAGCCGAGACATTTTTAAGCCTACTTCTCTGTTCCCTGCTGCTACGAGAGTTTAACCACTGCAGCTCTGCATCCAGGACCTTAACAGAATGTAAGTACAAATAAAAACTCACCCTATTACAGTCAAGCTCTGTGTGTCTACCACCTTTTTTTTTTCCCCCCTCTTTCTCAGGGATGTGCTGTGGAGCACATGACCAAGCTCAGCCTTAGCTCTACTGCCATTTATTTTATCCTGTTTTCCAGCACTGAGCCTTTGCTCTGGCTGATCCCCCTGGACCACTCTAGGCCACATGACTTGTTATCAGCACACCATGCTCTCCCTTACTGCTGAAACTGCTCTATCAGAACACTGTAACATCTGATGGGCCTGAGGTTTATTTGGCCCCATGGCTACCATGCAGCAGCTCTTTTGGGGTTTCTGTTACTGTCTGGTTCAAGTCCTGCAGCTGTGGCACTTCCACTGTGGGGATATCACAGTGCAGAAGGCCTAAATTATGCCAAACAGAGCACTTAGGCTAACAACATATGCAGGCAAGAAACTGGAGCAATGTGAAACATTAAAAGAAGTATCAGTTGCTGTTACTTCACAGATAGTTGGTCACAAAAAGCTTTAACCTTAGATGTAAAAAGCTGCTGCAGGAGTAGCCAGCTGCATAAAGCCACCTGGGTGGGATTTAGGTGTAAAGAACCAATTGAGTAATTTTGCTACTTTTGTAATTTCTCCCAACTCCTAACACGCAAGTCACTGCAAGTGCAAGCTACCAGAGGTAAGACAATGACAAGATTATTGTAGCCTCGAAGAGAACACATAGCCATGGCTTCATGCTCGGTTGATACCATCAGGTAATTAGTGTGACTTTGGGACATCAGTTCCCCCCGCCCCCCCTTAAAAAATAGGCAGAAATAGTTCACCATCTCAAACCAGCTGAAGGTAGCTGGGGGAGACAAGGATACTACAGCTGCTGTCCTGCTGCTGGCAAAAGCATGAAAAGCCACATTTCCAAATCCTACACAAACATTTTCATAGCTTTGCTCTGTGTGACTCCACACAGGTAGAACAAATAAGCTGCTTTACCACATCCAACAGCCACTTGGATTATTACCTTTCCCAGCCAAGCCCTCTGTTGGCAAACCTCTACCGAACGATGTCTTAAGTGCAGTTAAGTCTGGATGACTCCCATTTTTTTTCCTAGTTCTCAAATGGGGTTGCAAGTGGAAACAGGAAACAAAGACATTTGTTCAGCTAAACCACAAGTGACCACACTGGGAGAAAAAAATAGTTTAGCCACTTCAGACATTTGTCTAGACTAGCCCTGCTCAACACCTGCTAAGTGATAGCAGTGACCCCACACCACCCACCTCAGAGGAAGGGGGTCCCAGCTCTGCCTCAGTGTCTGGCAGGTGACACAGGTCCTGCTTTGCTGCAGTTTTGACATTGGCCTTGTGGACAGGGGCTGGCTGCTGCTGGTGAGCCTCCTGGCCTGTTCCAGCAGACTCTTTGCAACCCTTCCATAATGACAACTTCAATAATACCATGCAGAGTTCCATGCAATATTACAGGAGCCAGCAATACTAATTAGAGCCATGGGAGGCCACTTGTCTAAAAATTACACACTCGAGTCTTACAACCTCTAGTGGGTTGTAACTGACTTTTCACATGCCTATACAGGCCTGGCACAAGCAAACTAAAGGTATGAGAAGTATTTGGCTTCACAAGCAGAAGCATTAGGCTGTTCTACAGAGGCGCCTGTGCCGCACGTGGCAACCTCCACACACTGACATCACTTCAGCAGGTAACACTGCAAACGACTTTGATACTTGTCTTATGTAGGTCAAGTACCTCTAAACACTAAAAGCAGAAGACAAGAACATTTCTAGTGCCCACGGGATTTTTTTTTTAGCCCTCTTAAACGGCATTTTTCCCAAACTGACACCCAAAACCACACATTTTTGACCGCCAGCTTCAAGGAGACTTACCACACCAAGGGAGGGGTCTTTAATGCAGATATTGAAAAAGTTTTGTAGGAATGCACAGATCAAATGACAATATACAGGCAGCAAAAGGCAGTTTGATTAGAGTCTTCCACAAGAGGTTGCTTGCAGTGATACTACACTCTTCTAGCAAGCAAAAAACTGACTGAAGCCTAGTTCAGTCCAGTCAGCATTACAGGTTGTGCTATAAAATTAGCCTCCACAGAATCAAGAGACAGGTTCAAACCATTGCATTTCCAACCCTGAAAGACAACCAGAATGTTTTTTTTACTGGTTCTTGCTTCATTGCAGTGAAGGAACAATTCCTCTGTTCAGCAGCAGCAAGTTCCCGTAATTACTGTTCCTCCAGCCCTCCCTTGCGCACGAGACACGCGGGTTCTCCTGCACGCCCAGAGCCGCCTCCAGCACCCCATACGGGGAGGTCTCACCGATCCAGACAGCGCTTCTGAGCAGCTTCCGAGCACACGTTCCTTAGAAGATTGATAACAGACCTCGGATCTGTGCTCTTCATAATAGCGCTGCCAGATACAATCATATTTGCACCTGCCTGAAAGACATCAAACATCCTCTCAGGATCACAGAACAGAGTTACTGTGACACACGTAAAGAGGTGACAAATTCTGGGTGGACAAACGAGCACTGCTGGTGGGACACAGGTAATGTGCCTCTAACTATAACCACAAATCAAGTTCAGAAAAGACAGTGCTTCTCCAGATAGGTTATTTCTTCATCATTGCTCCTATTTACCTCAACATACAAGAAACAAACTTCTCCAGCTTAGGGGATGTTTCAGTAGCCACTATTAAAAAGGCACGGGATTAGACCCCATGTAGGTTTTGATATTTGTGTTTTACTATTCCCTCTGAAAACTAGCAGTCACAGTGCAGCTCCACCTACACTTTGTTTTCTGAGGGATGATGAAATAGTTTGCAATGCCTGTGAATGATGCCGTGCTTCAGTCTCTTACCTCTGCACATTTATGGATGGTGTCAGGCCCAACTCCTCCATCCACTTCAATATCCAGAGAGGGAAACTGTGTCCTCAGCCACTGAACCTGAAAAACAGTGTAAAAACCTTGGCATCAAGATCCCCACTTGTGACAGTTTTGTACAGCTTACACACCCAAGCAAGGTTTCTTCACTTCAGTGCAATGCTCCACGCTGTTAATTAGCTTTAAGATCAATAAATAAGAGAAATGTAGTTTACCTTTGGCATCATATCTTCCATAAACTTCTGCCCTCCAAATCCAGGTTCTACAGTCATCACCAAAGCCATGTCTATCTGATTGGCCCAAGGTGCCAAGTGTTCCACAGTGGTGCCAGGCTTGATTGCCAAGCCTACCTGCAGGAGAGGCAAGACAAATCCAAGCACACTTTAGGATGGCAGCAATACTGGCCTGAGCTGGGTACAGATGCCTACAAAAACAGTTATCTGTCTAAGTGCAGTAAGAACAAGCTGCTTTAAATAAAGATTCCTGATTTTCTTAACTACAACTGAAGAGCAACCACAGTGACAGGTTTTTCACTGCCAGGCACACAGTGGTTAGTTAAGCCAAGTGTAGTGTACCCAGCCGAGCCTACGGTCCCCCCTCACCTTCATCCCGTTCTCCCGAATGTCTTTGATCAGCGCTCCTGGGTTATCCGTTGCCTCGAGATGGAAGGTGTACTGGTTTGCACCGGCCACAGCCATTGGTTTCACCCACTGCTCCGGTCTGGCGACCATCATGTGCATATCTGGAAGAGGGAAGCGATACAGGCACCTGTAGGCTAGCGCGACGGCGCCGCGGCTGCAGCTCCGGCAGGCTCTGCACTGCGCCCCGCTCCCGCAGCGCCCCGATAGCTCGACGGCCCCCCCCCCCCCCCCCCCCCTGCCCCCCTCTTACCCCAGGAGGGCCCCTGGCCCCGCTGCTTGCGCCGGCCCTCCACGCCAGGGGGGCCGCAGGGGA
>JANHGL010016559.1:0-34987 GCA_024611195.1 Ceyx melanurus
ACAAGGTATAGTGCAACAGCCCTTTAGGTTATATATACATTTTATTCTGTGTCAAATATGAAATCCCGAGTCACGGTGAGAGTAACAAAATTGTATTTAAATGTTTTAATTTAATACTGAACAAATTAATGTCTCAGCCAATGGGTAAATGAGCAATTGACTAGAAAAAAATACCCAACTCATTTCTACAAGATTAAACTATGGGAGAGAATTCTTTTTTGACTATTCTACCTATCCTTAACTGTGAGTAAGGCATGAATTCTGTTTTGTGATAAAGATTTGCCCACTTTTTACTTCCTTCTTTGCAAACGTAAAATACAAAAAAACCAAAACCAAAGCCAAAAGCAAGACAATAAAAATGCAATAATCATAGAGATTGAATTAATATTTTTAATAGAAAAATGAAGGCAGACTGTAGATTATTCATTAAGAAAATAGTGGTTTCTCTTCATGCTACTCAGACCATCTTTCCCTTGTCATAAAGTCTGGTACTCATCATCTCAACAGAATAAACAGGAATGAAAGCAAACTTGCTTTCAGCCAATTTCCAAACAAAACACCTAGCATTATATGTGATAAAGTTCAGAAATTCAAAAACATTTGGCTTCAAGCCTAAAGATCCAGTTCTTCAAATATGACCCATAGAGGAGGAGCTTCCAAAGGAGCATCTTCCAAAGGTGGCTACTGCATTACTCTGGTTCTGAAAATGTAATAATAAAGCTAGAAGAAACATGCTGCAAGTTCCAAGTTTGTAGCTGTGAAAGAGAGAGAGAGATCATAAGGTGCAAGTGTTAGGGAGTGAAAAAGTGTTATTCTGTTTTGTTTTGGGGGGTTTTTTGTTTGGTTGGTTTTTTGTTGTTTTTTCTAACCAAGGAAAGGAAATCCAACGCTGTTATTCTCCTGTGAATAAGGCTTATTTGATTCTAGTGGAAACAACAGAAATTTCAGTATCAGCAGAGCTACTATTTTTCTTTCAGAATTGCTGAGAGTATCTAGCAGTGAATAACTCTTAATCAGATTTGTTTATTCACATTAAAAGTCAGTGCAGGTCACATTGTTCGCTTGGTGCCATTTGGTCTGCACTTAGTCTTTCCTGAACAGGAAGTCCTTAAGATTAAAGATTGTATTTTTATGGTCACATGCCTGCCTACCCCTAGCTATTACCTGAAGAGCAATGTAACCAGGATTCAGTTTCTAGAGAGGATATTAACAACCATTATTGTGTGTGTATGTCAAGATGAAAAATAGGAAGAAATCAAAGTAGAGCAATATGGTAAATACAAAATTGTAAGAAACAGCGAAGTGATTGTTCACAATATTGGGAAAAAGGTGTACTCAGACAGAAGTGTTTTCTATCCAGAGGTCAGCAGAGTGCTAGATCACTAGAATGTATTAAAATTCAAGCAGCAAATGTGATTTAAATACCCTAAAGCTATTTGCCACAGGGCCTGTATTTATGTCCATTTCATGAGCTATGAGGGGTCTAAAGTGCTTGTTGTTCAGAAAATCTGGGTGTTTTCTCCAGCACTGCAGAACTGTGTAATGGCACAACTAGAAAGAAAAGTCTAAGAGTGATTGATGTGTCTAGAAAGGTCAGGAAGACTTCTTGCTTTCATAAACTAATAATTCTGTCAGCTCTATTATTGTAAGAATGTTCATGTTTCATTTTTATATTTCTCTTTTACCATATAACAATTAATATGAAAAGATATTTTAATAAAATGGAATTAACATTTGAAATTATTACAGTTATATACTGTTTCAGTATGAACGTTTTGCTATCATGTTTTAGGGAACGAAATCCAAATTATCTTTCTGAGAAACGATTTTGTGGCCAATATTCACATCAGCAAACTGAACTCAAATACCTATGTTTTGTATCGAATTTGTGTGTCAGGTGTCATTAACATATCAGAATTGATGAGGTTCTAGAGCAGCACCATGAGATGTCTAGACAAGTCTGGAGCATAGATGCTTAGCTCATCTAATATGCAGTGCATGTGGTGGGTCACAGGTCACTGCCAGATGAATGGTTATAGCTCCTGATCTCTGAGCACACTGGACACACAAAAATATTCTGAGGCTGTGAAACCACCTGTACCAGCCCTGTGCATAGCTAGGTCACATACCATTTAAGTTTGCCTAGATCAGGAGTGGATATATGAGAACACTTCTGTTAAATTAGCTAGTATATGTTAATGCTGTATATGTTATTATACTGGATTTTCAGTGAAGGTTGGAGGACAGCCAATACTCAACACAGAATAAAGCTACATGGTAACTCAACGATTATTTTCAGCCAGCATTTCCACAAAATTAAGTAGTCCCCATTTCCCATCACCACAATCAGCACTTCTCACTCCCACACTGTTTTCTTCCTTGTGGTAACACCATCTGTATTCTGACATCCACTAAGTCCCAGGTTAAAGAACCTTTTCTTTTGGCTGCACTGGTTTTCACCTATGCTTGTTCCTAATGCTCTTCATTGAAGAAAAAATTCTGTAGAGGATGAGATGAGCAGCTGGGGAGTGTAGGGCCAAGTGCATGAGTGTGGAGCAATCCCATTTGAGTGGTTCAGACAGACAACTCATTTAACATGAAACATTCTGGAATGGAGATAAACTATTCATGAGAGACAAATTGTTGGAAAACTGCATTGCAGAAAAATTCTCTGCTAAGATGATCAGGTAGTTTTCTTTCTCCCTGTGCTTTTGGAATTGTGCAAATGATAAGAACTAGAATGATTTAGTGCTGCAGTATTCAACTTTACAAGCATTTTTCAAAAGCATTTCTATCACAGTCCACATTTCAGCTCTCTGAAGGCAGAACTTAATGCCTTGATGATATTGGAGTCTCATATTCACATATTAAGGCAGTTAGGAATCAGAGTATGAATAGGGAAGCCTGGAGGAAGGGCTAAAAATCCCAGTCTTCCCTAGAGAAGACATCATGCTAAGAGACTTATAGTAAATCATTTTTCATACATTATGTAAGAATAATCTCCAGCAGTTTCACAGAAACATTATTGACTGAGACAGAAGACTCCTGTCTCTTTTTAAACACCTTGTAAATGTTCCTCTCAAAACCTTGTTCTTAAATAGATGTAAGTATTTTTATGCTACAAATATTTATTTGCACTTAGGCATCGCAGACTCCCTTTTCTATCAAACCTTGGCGAAGAAAAGGTTTCACTAAGTTAATGGATGAGATGAAACTAAAATAAATGAAACAAGTGGAAATTAAAAGTATTCTTCAATTGCAGAAGTTGTTTATGAGGAATAAAAGGTTTAAATCAAACATGCCATCAACATTTTCAAAAGGAAAATCCATTTTTCAGTTGTGGTTTGGTCAAATTCTTTGAAGTATTAATGTAACCCTGAGAAACAGGCTATTAGTCTCAACCAATTGCTGGACATTAGACACAACAAAAACAGGAAAAGTTCAAGAGTCTCTGTTGACTTTCCGCTTGATTGTAACAAACTACTCACTTTCTGAGTTTTCTTTTTTGAAGTGGAATTTTATACAGCAAGGCCGGGCTTTGTTGCTTTTTTTTTTTTTTTTTTGATACAAAATTCCCACCAACCTGTGCTCTCTCTTTTAGTTCAAACATAAAGGACTGATGTTTGTATTTAATGGACACACTGCCAACTCTGTTTAATTCAAAGACAACACTCCAGTGTACCTGAAAGGAAAAGTTGGAAGATCAGTGCATGGGTCACAAGCAAATCTGGCTAGTAATTACAAGATGTTGTAAAATATCATGGCAATTAATTAGTGTCTACCTATCTAGAGACAAAAAAATACCATAAATTCCTGTCACAGATTTTTCTTTGTGCACTACTTTGCTGAGGTGTAAGCACTTAGCTTTAAAGCTTAAGGAGCATTCGGATAGCCTTTTCCATTATTGACAGCATAAAAAAAACCCAAAACAACCAGCTGAACAAAATATTGTCCCATAGATCTAGATATGCTAAGGGATAATTCACTAAAGTTAGGAAACTTCTACTGCAAAACAGAGCAAAATATAAAAGAGAGAAGTATTAGTACCAGGATAGTCCATGCTGAGGCAGTCTGACTAAGAAACAACATCCCATAAAGCAGACACACACTTCACACAATATTCATATACTTAGAGGAGTGTTCTTTTATGAGTGCTTTAATACTTTGGGATTATGTATGTTGTTTTAAAGTTGCATTAGTCACACCCTGGGGAAACGTGAGCTTCCATGCCTGCCCATTTCAGTGCCGTGCTAGCTTGACCCACGGAATTTACCACATTAAGAGAGGATTTAAATCTTGATTATTTTCACCTGTTCTGTCTCAATCTTCTTTTTTTCCAGCTAAGAGGCCTGCCCTCTTAGCATGATACAGTTCATAAAATTGCTGACCTTTGCTTGCCTTCTTGATTTAAGCAGAACGGGGGAGTAAAGGGACTTTCATGCACTGGTAAGATACTAAAAAGACAAAGCAAAACTGTTGCTATTTCCTATTCAGGTGAAAGGATTGAGAAAGCTCTTTATTTACCATTTTTGTTATGAGGTGGTCACAACTGTTACCTATGCTTTGCTACACCATCCAGTTCCTCACCAACCCCGGGAGCTAGGGGGAAGTAGCATCCTGCTTGATCATTCCAACTTGTACTACCTGCTATTTTTGGGATTTGTACAGATTCTATGCTGCTTTGTGTGCAGGAAAATTTCAGTTGCTTCCATTTTCTGTCTGGAGACAGAAAAAAAAAGAAGCAGAAAAACCCAAACATCTGTTCCACATTTTTGTTCCTAAACAAAACCATCCTTAAATTTTCAAGAATGCTTAAATCTTCAGACAGTTATTTGGAACAGAAAGTTGATCACCACATCCCACAGAGATCTCCCCAAACCCCTTTGCTATAACTGTAAGGTAGAAAAGCTCTGTTGTTCAATTGAGTAGCTCAATGCACTTGCAACCTGATAAGATCTGGATTCCCAGCCTTGTAACCTACCAAATGGTGATACATCATTCATATTTTCTATGTCAGGAAAGAAAAATATGTGGGAAAACTGAGAGGACATGGAAAAAGAAAAGACGGAAATTAAAGAAGACAAAATAATAAAAGTACATTTAATTAAATGGAAGTTCTTCTGCTGTCACTTCTTTACTTTAGAAAATTAATCATATTCTCCTGTGACATTTCCCCCTTAACCTTGTTATTCCAAATTCTATCAAAATTGTGTACAAAATTGAAAAAAAAAAAAAAGCAAACAACAAAACACAAGATCTCTCACTGTTTGCAAGCCATATCACCACTGCAAAACATACTTTAGAGAAACTCAATAAATGTTGAAGAGTCACATTAAATCCTCAGGTTCACTATCCATCACTTAGTAGAGGTTTACTAAAATCCAGTTGAAATTAGATCATGTAGAAATAAACAGGGAATGAACCTTTAACAGTAGAAAAGATAGAAACATCAATAGAGAAGGTGAAGGTCAGTGGTCAGAGCAGAGGAGGCATGGTAATATGAGAGCACAGTAAAGGATGGGATAAATGGTCCTGCTGCTGTAAGTCTGTTAATGATGTAGTTAGTGGAAATGGCGAGAGGATATTTAACAATCAGCATAAATGAATAGATTTTGGAGGGTAATCAAGAATGCAATTGAATTGGGAGGAGTATGGGAGGAAGAGAGGAGCCCTTAGAGGTTTTGAAGAAGATTTATTTGAACTGAAACTTCAGCTGATTTACATCTCAAGAGAGAACTATAGCTTAATAATTCAAAACATGCCTCTTCTTTAATATTGCAGAATACAGTGACAAATGTCATTACACAAACTTGTCCTTAAATGACTATCCCAAGATATTTTTAATGCAGTTCACAGTATTAGATTATCTATATTAGGCAATCACATCCCCAGTTCAGGCCTATGGTAACATACAGTTGTACTCTTGCATTTGAGATCTGTCAGATCTATGTAATGCAGAACCTGTAAGGCAAACAAGTTATTCAAGAAATGTTCTGCATCCTTCTTGATTTTGATTTTCATTGAAATAAAATGTCACATGTTAAATACAGTTATCCAACCAATTTTGTTTTCTTTTTAACCTCTGAATAGGTGTCTCACCTAGCTGTGTAGTACTGGTTTAATTGAACACAATCCTGAATTCTTTCTATGCCCAGCACTTCTTTTTTTCTTCTAATGACTGGCTTTTCTCTTTTCAAAACTGTTCCCATTTCCTCCTGATGTCATTGCCACTGATGTTATTCTCTCAGGCAAACTTTTACTATTTCAGCTCTCCCAGCTGTCCTTGCTATTGTTCTCCTCCACCTTGTACTGCTGTCCTTCTCTGTCTTATGACCTTATTACTGTGCAACTCATAACCTTTCATTTTGGCAACCATTTCCAGGAAGGACATGAAGGTACTGAACTGACCAGCAATGAGCTAAATGTCTTAACTCTCATTACTGACAGCTAGTCCTTGAACTATAGGATTTTTATAGTAGGAATGAGTACAGTAATCAAAACCTAATGATAAATGACAATGTGTTATCCTATAGAGACCTGGCCACTACAGGGATCACTGTTACACTGAGTTTCATATAACATTTTAAATTGTGAACTGGAAGGTGACATTCTTTATTTTGCTCAGAGATGTATCATTCAAGCAGCTGAAAATTACTAGATGAAAATGGGATCGAGGTATACCAAAGTCTGTTAGTATCAGTATAGCTGAATGAGAATATGGAGACAAGGTGAAACCAAAAAGGAAAGACAATTAGGTAAGGGGAAAAAAAAAAAAAAAAAAGCCAGAAAACAGATTTTCTCTGAAATATCTTCTCATAGAATTTCCTACAAGTTAAAAAGGGCAAACGAAGTTCCAAAACAACCTTCTCGATTCTGTTTTCATCCATAGCTCCTTCCTGTTACATGGTTTAGAACAATTAATTTCACTTCTGTGGTCCAGAATTCCTTCAATACTGCTATGTTTCTGTCCCTGATTAGGAACCATATCACTGAACTCAATCTATTCTATGATGAACTCTATGTATTCTGTGATCACAAAGGAACAATACAGGATCTGAAAAATTAAGATCTTTAGAAAGACCATGCCATGCCCTCCTCTCTAGCAGGCTAAAACAGCTCTGCAAAAGATTTGTGTAAGCATAAAAGTGCACAGATAAACAATCATCTGCCCATACCTGCCCTTTACCTTGCAAAAGCAAGTAAACAGTTACTGTTCCTTCCTTCCAGTTAAATATTTAAAGTCATGGAATGTTCCCAAAACTTTGGAGTCTACATTCAGTATCGAGCTCCATATACATACCAATGGGAAGTGGAATGTGAACAAGCAGAAGTTGTGGCAAAATACATACCTGTGCTGCAAGTCAAAGATGATGTTGCAACTCACACAGGCTTACTTGAAACAGTTCTACATAAGCTAAGGTGATGAGTAATAAAGGTGGACCAACATTAGCATGGGCCCAGGCTGTCAAAGCATCCTGAGTGAGTTTTTCAGATGCTACCAAAACTCAGCCTTAGAAAGTACACAACTCAAGCATTTATGAATAGGTTTCTATGACTTGTAATCACATCTTTGAGTTTCAAGATGGGCATAGGTGTTTGAGTAAGTATTTATTAAGGAGATGAAAACTGAACAAAAGTTATGAAAAGTCCACAGTCTGGACAAATAACAGAAACTCAGTCTGGGGAAAACAGCATCTTTTTAGTGGAAATCTATGAGAACAGTAATTTCAGCAATTTTGTGGGTAATGAAGCTTTTTCTTCCTACACTGTTGTCATGGTTGTATGCTTACACATTCATTAGTTTGTCCTTTGCTAAAAAACACTGGTAAAAGACAGAAAATTCTCTCCCATCTCCTGAGGACCTTCAGTCTTTCTCAAATTCACTTCCTTCTTCCATCAAGAAAACCACCCCTAGGCTAACCTTGAAGTCACAGAAGTCTAATAACAGGTAAAGAAAAAAGAAGAAAAAAGTCTGTATTTGTTTATTGTGATATTAGTCACTTTAAAATTCTGATGCTGTTCCATAACAAGTGAACAATTTTCTTTCAGTAGTTGGTTCATTTAACTTAAGAAAAGTTAGAAGAATCTTTCTGGTAATTATTGCTCAGGCATTCTGCCAAGTCCATCTGCAGAGGCAAAGACAGCTGGGCATCAGACATTACATGAAGATACACTATTTCTTTTGCCACATCTTTAAGATTTTTTGTTTTGTTGAGGGGAGGAGGGTATAATGGCTACCCTACCATACGACCTTTGGTTCTTTGACTGCAAGGAAGTCTCTGAAACTTGTCTCTCTGAAATCAGTTCAGCACTTTGCAGTCCAGTACAGTAGAGTAACTATAACATTCCTAAGCAGGACATTGATAATAACACAGATTATAAAGCAAAAGGTCAAAATCCCTGCTAGAATCGGGGATGTTTAAAATATCCAAGAAGGCAGACCTTGAGCAATGAATAGATGATGGAGAAAGGCTGTTTTCACTGGGAAAAGAAGTGGTAGAATAGAGTAAAAAGTAGAGGGAAGGAAGTGTGAAGGCTTTGAAGTTGAGCCACAACTCAGCTAACACTCTGATTTATACACACAATCTTTCTAATTCTTTCCCACAATAAATCACTATTGCATGACAGGTTCTAGTACCTAATGGTTACGCAGGAGGAATTCTCATGCCATTTTGCTTTTGTACTAAGTCTCCATTCTATTACCTTCCAGATTCCCAGAATTCTGAATCTATATGCAGTTTGCAGCCACAAAATAGGCTAAACAAATCTACTTGGAAATATATTTTGAAATATATCATTCTGAATATTGCCTGCACATTATGCTTTCTACTTTATTTGTGAATCAGATTCTTAACCAGTCTACAACTGGGTATTTTAACTGTATTTTTGGGTCTAACTTAGAATGTCAATATAGAAAACATAGTCTAGTATTGATTTTAATAATAGGAATGTATTGGGGAAATCAGTAACAGTAGTTTTAAAAACTTGAAGCCTAACAAAAAATGTTTCTGAAGCCTAAAAAAAGTAACATATTAAGAGATTATGAGAATCTTCTGCATTCAATGATGCCACTGTAAGTTTCTCCACACTACCAAAAATCAGACAGTCAGAGCAGAGTTAATATTCAGCAAATAATTACTCTTGTACATTTAACCTGAAAAAAAAATAATCTAGAATCCAGAACCGAGGCCTGAGGGAACATAGAATTGTTGCAGAGTCTTGCTGTTCTACTCACAGTACTTGATTTTTCTAAATCTTATGTATCACCACTTACAAGTATTCACTGTGTTTAGTGGGTAAGCTCATTTATCTGGGAAGTATTGTGTTATGTGAGATGACAATGAAACCACATACTAGCAGAAGCCAGTGGTGCTTAATTAAAATTAAAGCTCAACATCATAACTCTGCTTTGCATGTGTGTTATCTCAATTGCTTACAAAGCCATGTGAAGAACCATGTTAGGAAACTCAGATTGTGTCACCTAAACTGTCCCATAGAGATTATGGAAGTGCAAAGGAGCCATTAGACATGAGGTCTAAGACACTATACACTGAAATCCTAAAATCAATACATTTACCAAGCAGTCAGGCAAAGATAGAAAGAAAGATAACTTGGCTACTCAACTTAGTGTCTAATATTAGAGAAATAGCCTAGGAAAGCAATCTATCATTAAACTAAATATTTACAATGCTATTGTCAGCCTATGAGCTAATGATTTTGACAAGTTGGATGTTAAAAAGTGGAAAAGCTATTAGCACAAAGAAACAACGTGCTTGTGACATGAAAAAAAAAGAAAAAGAAATAAACATAACAATAATAATAATTAAAAAACAAAGAAAAAATCAAACAATAGGAGAAGATGGCCTATTAGAGTCTACTTACTTTTGAAATAACTTTTATCTAACTACCTGAATAAGACTCCAAATGCAGTGTAGGAGAATATGATAATTTCTTTTTCTAAGTGTGAAAGAACAGTCCAATAAAAAAAAAAAAAAAGAGAAACACTACAAAGTACATCTGAACACACATACATGTGCATCCATATATGTATATAGATGCATATATATGCACTCATATGCACATATATATGTGTATGTATATTATGCTTATGCGTGCTTATACATAAACATAGGCACACTAGTCATTACAACTTCTCTCTCCCCTTGTCAACTCACAAAGACAGCAGAACAAGGATGGGCCTTTGCACCAGATGTTGCTCTGCTATAATCTATAATCTAGCTCAGTTCATATCCTATCATTTCCTTTCTCATTGTTACTGGTTAACTGCAGCAGGCACAGGGAAACGAAGAAATTGCTTCAGATACCTTCTCTTAACTGAATTAATGGATTGCCATATCCAAGTCATATTTAAACTGAAGAAAAAAAAAATAATTCTGTGCTATTGAAGAATCAATCCTAACTCCCTCTAGCTCTTATTAAGCACACAGGAAAATTTAGTTCAGAATCATGTTATTGCAGTCTATTGAAAGCAGTGAGGGTCATCACTCTGGATCCTTCTCCTGTTCACAGGAGGAGATGTTGTTAATTTTGATTCCAGAATGGCTGTATTTAACAGTGCAAATTCAGTAATAAAGTCATTCTAGTATTGTAATTTAAGGTAGGTGAATCCTCTGAATCATGGTAAATCATTACATATTTCTAGTTAAAAACTCCGACTTAAAATGTTTTGGGGTTTGATTTGGTTTTGTTTTGTTTTTAATATTAAAGGAATATGTTATCTTATTTTGCCTTATAAGCCACAGAAATTTATTAATACGGATAAATCCTTAATATGTAGCCCCATCATAAAGGAATGCACAGCACTCAAAATCTTACAAAAATGTACCTGAATGTGGTGTGGGTAGTATCTTAAAATTCTGTACCTCTGTACCAATCAGCACTGCTGCTAACTGAGGCCTGTGTGTGATTTGGACATGATCCTCAAAAAAAGCATTTAGTAGTTTCTAGCAGAGCTGACTAAAGTAGGAGAAAGGTTGCTTTTGTGGAGATAGCACTGCTCTGGGACACCAGACCTAGTTTTAGTACCCTGAATCCACCACAGAGCTTCCCACAGTGTTTCCATTTGACTTCAGGCGAGATTCTTCATCTGCCCTCTGAGTCAGTTCCCCAGGCACAAAATAAAGACATTTTCTTATCTCACAGGAGTGCTATAATGACAAAACTGAGTAACTGTGATGTGCTCACATGCTAGAGCAGACAGCCACGGAAGTACTTAGACCGACAGTAAGACATACAACCCCAAAGTTTAACTCAAATTATCTGATACATTCTAAGGGTTCTTATCTTTAAAGGGAAGCATTTCCATAAGCAAACCAAATGATCTAGTCTCAGGCTAACTAGGCTAAGTGGGATCTTTCTTTTTCCCTTTGAACAGGTTTCAAAGTAAAACAAGATAAGCAGAAGCTCCTTAGAGGACCTTTCTTCACAGAAAGCTGGGATGTGACAAGAAGAGCAAAGTATCTCTAATTTCAGGAGCAAAAGCTTTAGCTTGTAAGGGTGAAATGTAGTGTTTACACCCACAATAGATAAAAGAAAGACATTCCCCAGTCCTCAGGGGAACGTGACACAGGGAATTCTCTTCCTTTTGTTTTTTCCCTTTGTTTTAAGGGTAGACAGATGCCAATCAATGAAATATGTATCCCACAGCAATTTACTGAAAGATTTCCATAAGGAACTAAAATATACACCTTTGTTTTCTCTTCAGAGATGGATCCATTCTTCTGCAATTTATAGCTGCAACTAAATAAACACCTTGAAAAATTTTTTTTTATTAATCAATTAGCACTCCGAATATAACACTAGTTAAGTTTTTTTACAAGTCTTGTTTGGGGTGAAAATTGATACTTACTATTATCCTAATTTAAATACCTGTCATGGTTTTCCTTTTTGACAAAACAATGACAATAGAGAAGTGTGAATACACATTTTTACAAAAAAAGTCTTTTTAAGAGTCAGGATTTCTGTCATGTTCTTAAATACGACATATTTTATTCAATAATAACCTCATTCTACTCCCCAATAAGTAATGCATGGCTTAACAATTGTGTATGCACATTTTCTTTAGAGACAAACAATTTTCTCAGTAAATTTAGCAAGTTTGTCTACTCTGAGAATTACTGTGGTGTGATTACTCTTTCTAAAGAAAAGCATTTTCCTGCACTGTAGACTGAGGTTAAATGATTTGCTCTAAATACTTGATAACTCAAAACCAAGGCAGTTCCCCACCCCAACTAATATTACATACACTATCTTCTCTGCCAAGACACACAGTAATTGTGTGTGTGCTCAAACTCCTGTCTCAGTCAGTTAATCATTTTTGTACCAAGGCTCTCTGGAGAGACAGCACCTGCTAGTAGCCCTCGATCTATAAAAATAGACTAATAGGTGTCTTTGTTCTTCAGTACACACCGAGGAAAAAAAACTTACAGCTTAATAGATCAGACATGTTTGTATGTTATGTCACAAGTTCATGTCCCATCAATACCAACCGTGAATCAGCCTCATCTGCCTGACATATTTACTGTTCTGCAGGTAATAATAGACTGGTATGTCACCTCACCACTGCTTTGCCACCTGGCGGATCTGAAGTGCATCATTTGAGCTGATAGATCTATTGTACCAGAACAGCATAAAGCAGATTACCCTGATGCATGTGTGTTATTAAACCAGGAGGAAATTTTAGTAAGGGATGATACAATGAGTTATAATGAGTGATAGTGCTTTTTGCTCTTCTTTTTTTTTTTTTTTTTTTCTTTTTTTTTTTTTTTTTTTTTTTTTTTTTTCTGGAGAAGAGGTCTTGAGAGAGTTACAGAGACCAGAGTTAAATCCAGTTGGTGGCCAGTCACCAGTGGTGTCCCCCAGGGCTCAGTTTTGGGACCAGTCTTGTTTAATATCTTTACTAATGATCTGAATGAGGGAATTGAGTGCACCTTCAGAGATTTTGCAGATGGCACCAAATTGTGCAGGAGCGTTGATCTGCTCAAGGGTAGGAAGGCTCTGCAGAGGGATCTGGACAGACTGGATCAATACACTAAGGTTAATGGGATGAGGTTATCAAGGCCAAGTGCCCAGTCCTCCACTTTGGTCACAACAACCCCAGGCAACGCTACAGGCTGCAGGAGGAGTGGCTGCAAAGCTGCTCAATGGAAAATTACCTGGGTGTGCTGGTGGATGGATAGCTGAACACCAGCCAGCAGTGAGCCCAGGTGGCCAAGAAGGCCAAAGGCATCCTGGCCTCTATCAGAAACAGTGTGTTCAAGAGGAGTAGAGAAGTGATTTTGCCCCTGCACCTGGCACTAGTGAGGCCACAGCTTGAGTACTGTGTTCAGTTTTGGGCTCCACAGTACAAAAAAAGACATTGAGGTGCTGGAGTGAGTTCAGAAAAAAAAAATAAAATGATGAAAGGTCTGGAAAAAATGTCTTTTAAGGAGCACCTGAGGGAACTGGGGTTGTTTAGTTTAGAGAAGAGGAGGCTGAGAGGAGACCTTATTGTTCTCTACAGCTACCTGAAAGGATGTTGTAGTGAGGTGGGTGTTGGTCTCTTCTCCCGAGTAACTAATGGCAGAACAAGAGAAAATGGCCTTAAGTTGTGCCAGGGGAGGGTTAGGTTGGATATTAGGATTTTTTTTGGATTTTTTTTTTTAATGAGAGAATGCTGAGGCATTGGAACAGGCTGCCCAGGGAGGAAGTGGAATCACCATCCCTGGAGGTATTTAAAAAGTGTCTAGATGTGGCACTCCAGGACATGGTTTAGTGCTTCTGATAACATTTAGTAGACAGTTGGACTTGATGATCTTGAGAGTTGTTTCCAACCTTCACAATTCTATAACAAAACTAACATCATTTATAGAATTTAAGTACTTAATTCTGACATACAGAAATGAGAATGTTAGTCTGTATCTGGAGGAAAATTTGCCCTGAATTTATCAGGATCTGTAAGTTGTGATACCTCCTGCATTCACACTTTTCAGTGAGAACATGACATGAAGCACTTGGCTGGTACAATAAGGAAGTTACACAAACATCAGTCTGGTCCAACAGGTCTCAGTAAAATAACTAACTGACTTAGCATGTGTTATTTAGGAACATTGTTACACACTGAATAACATAAATACAAGAGAAGAGTATGCTCCATCTTCTTTTGCCTGTCATCAAACACTCTCAGGTATCCATATATAAAGGAGGAAAAAACCACACCCAAAAAGCCAAAAAGAAAACAAAACACACAAAAAAACCCCAAACCAAACCAACAAAAAAACCCTCACAAAACAAAATACAAAAAAAAAACCAACAAAAAATAACAATAACAAAAAAACAAACAAAAAGGCAAAAAAAACCCCACCCACAACTGAAAGGATATTTATCACAACTGTAAATCTCCTAATTTAATCTCCTAGTATGATTATGTGATGTAGAAAAAAAGTAGGAAAAGGTTCTTTCTGCTATTCCTTCTCTTACATTTCCTGGTTATACTAAAACAAAAACATCTCTACTAAAATGCATAGATTTTTACATAAAACCCTAGAAATACAAAGGTTTCTTATAAAATATTTAAATTTAGTGTTCAATAAGGAGCTTTATCCCAGCTATAACTCTAGAGAAAAATTGCCCTCTCTATTAAAAGCCATTAAATTAATTTAAATGTAAAATTCCTGTAAATGAATTTTATGTGCTCTTCAGAGACATTCCCCTTCTGTCATGCCGACAGCCTGGGATACATGAGTTCAACCAGCTCAGCCTGAATCTACTGCAAAACCTCCTGTAAAAGTGGCAGCTGATAGTGGTAGGCCTGACATCCAGAAGGAAATTAGCATTGCCTAAACTGAATTGTCTAATGAAACATGATGGAACAATTGCAGGAACCTTTTTTTTTCTTAGGTTGACAAAGCAAAGCCGTGAGCAACTCCACCTTCGATCACCCCCTAATTGAGCTTGGGTAATGAATATACATGTTAACCAGCTCCATTCTTCCTTCTGGGTTTCATGGCAGCACTGCCCACAGCCTGTGCACTATTGTTTAACAGAAAGGTGCAGGACATGAACTGAAGGATTGCTACCCAGATGTTTCAAGCCACCCACAGAAAGTCATCAATGGGCTATAAATTTGTGACAGAAGAGGAAGATTTGCAAAAGAATTGGAGTCAACCACAGGGAGAAGCTTGAATAAAAGGAGCTCTGCTGGTGGTATGGTACCAGTAGATGGACAGAGTGAAGACTTTCCTGTGGCAATCTGTCGCCTGCTAGTCATGAATTTTAACTAGCTGTGCACAGAGTGATTGCTTTACTTGTTTAAACTTCTCATTTTATTGACACACAGCCATGTAGTTAAACAAAGGTCAGAATTATCGAAATACCATAAACTGCCTACACAGAGCCCTTGAGAAAAGGAAGTGGCTGGGTTACCGACACAGGGGTTTTTTCAAATCCTTGTGTAATTGCATTGGGGATTTTCCTTTTTTCCTTCAATTCCATGCAGTGTTAACTTTCATTAGTGATTAAAAATCTGTCTTTATGTAAATAATACATGCTGCATTTTTTACATTCATTTTAAGTATGAATTACAAAGGAGACAATTCTAATCCTAGACAATTTAGAAAAAAGAAAAAAAAAAAAAGGTCCTGATTCCACCATTTTTCCTCATATTAATAATGCTTTCCCTATGAAAGTTCAGTCTGTAGGCTCTCAAATGCAAGAAAGCTCAAGAATTTTTATTTCATCATAAACCAACCACAGTTAGATTGCACCAGCGAGAGCTGAGTGTATATGGATGCTAACACATCTTGCACCAGCGGAACTTTTCTGTCTTTTCAAAGCCTCTGAGCTCCTCATACTACCTAAATTGCCTCCCACTCAAGTCCAGTTTCTCAACTGGATTATGTTACACATGCCCACTAATTATCCTCTGATTTCCTATCACTTTTATAGGCAGCAGCAACAGTGCAAGAGATCACTGTTGCCCTTTCCATCAGAGCTGCCTTAAAAAGGGTGAGGTGCATTCCTGAAGTTATAGTAAAAGCAGGAATAGCTAAGCCTCACTCCATTTTACCTTAGATTTTCATTAGGGAATTAGATAGCAACAGAGGCTCTCTGGCTTTTACTCTGGTACATCACTTTTCTTCATATAATATTGAAAGAAATTGTTGCAAAGGAATTTGCCTCTAGGATTATCTTCCTACGGCTTTTAATGCAGGAGATGGCCCTTAGGTTGTGATTTTTAACTCAAGAATCTTACAAAGAATCTTAACTAAAATCAAGGAAAACCAGCATGATATTAAAGATTAAGGAAGTGCCAATAT
This sequence comes from Ceyx melanurus, assembly GCA_024611195.1. Classification (NCBI taxonomy): domain Eukaryota; kingdom Metazoa; phylum Chordata; class Aves; order Coraciiformes; family Alcedinidae; genus Ceyx; species Ceyx melanurus. The sequence goes on from JANHGL010016559.1 coordinate 16,317, forward strand.
ATAAACTAATATTTAAAATATAATACAATGTATATTAAAGGAAATTACACCGAGAGACAAACCCTTCCCAGCATAATGTTCTCCAGATGACCAATAAAAACAGGGTATTGCATCACAGAAGTTTGACCCGTGTAGCTGTAGAGAAGGCTTATGCATAATAAAAGCCCTTTGGGGACAGACATCCTTGTTTCTAAACAGGGTAATTTATAATCAAAGAGGGGAAAAACTATTATGAAACACAGTATCTGACATTAGGGCATATGCATACACACAAGATTGAAATACCTTAAAACATCTGACTAAAAATTAAGGAAGTGCGTATTAGAGGAATTTATTTAATTTACAACAAAGAATGCAGATTGTTCACTTCATGTGACGTCTCACCCTGAAGCTGCCATGCAAGACAACATGACTCTGTGACAGAGAACAAATATCATGCCAAAAACCAGTGCCCTTTGGCCATAATAATTATAATATGATCAGAAGGTTCATGACCAAGATGAACATAACCAACGATCCCATTAGATAAACACATGGTATTTGAATTTAACAGAGCATCATGTTAACTGACTTTTTAAGCTAGAAGGGCACAGTCAGCACTGGCTATGTAAGGTTTACTTTTCCTTCTTCAGGGCTAAAAATCCTTTCAGATGCCAATGAATAAAAATAGACAAATGAACTAACCATTAGACTGGATCTTGAGGACAAGTAATTTGTAGTCTTCAAGCCCAGGATGCTGTGATTGTGCTTGATGTTCCCTGCCCCATTACATGTTTTCTATAAGCAAACTTAGTGGCTAAGGTTGAGTTTTCGGGTTATTTTTAAAACCTGCATTATGCATTTAGGGTAAGATTTTTAAGGACAAGACATTTTGAAGTACATTACATCTGACTCAAGCTAACAATGAATTTCTCTGTGGTCTTACTGGATGAAAAGGAAGTCTTGGGTGAACCTGTGCTCTTTAATCACAGTGAAATAATACTCTTTGATTTTCAGTGCATGTCATTCACAGTTATTTATAGGACAATGCTGGAAGTCAAAACAGTCATCAAGGGTTAGTAGATATTAGACTTAACATCATACGTTTTCATTAATGGGCTTAAATGAACAAGTAAAGAAATACTCCAGTGATTAAGGCTATTAGAAAACTAGTCACTCATATCAGCCACCAAACACAAGTCTCAAATTTCCATTAAAAAAGTATTTTCTGTCTTAATGAATGATTATTTGGTCACAATATGATTTTCTGAAAACAGCTAAATTATGATGCATCACTAAGTACTGATGGCTCAAAAATTTAATTGCCTGTGTCAGACTCTTTTCCTAAAAATCAGGCACTAGAATCCAAGCAGCTAAAACTATTATTTCAACAAATATATCTGGTTTTAAGCAACATTACAGTCTTTTAAAAGCCCATTGCCATCTGCTCTGTCAAAGTAATAAATGAAGAAGTTGGTTTTACATGTGGCACTCTGTTAAATGAGGTAAAGTTCAAGACAGAGTTTCACTTCCCAGCAGATGGGGATCTCCCAGCAGGGATCGAAGTCAACAAAGAGGGTAGCAGGGGGTTTCCATAAATTCATGTGATCCCTGGGCAGAACTAAATGGATTAAATAACAAGGACTCTAGGAGTTAAGCTGTATCTTGTTATACTAAGATGTTTCTGCATATTAGGTACACAACAGTTATTCATCCTTGATACAGTAAACATGCTATCCTTTTTCCTTTGTATTTTGAGCTTGTTTTGCCTTGTGTCTTCTTTTGGAACTGTAAAGCACACGACAAACTATAAACCTCTCCCACACAATAAGAAGATATTGAAAGTCTATATTATCATGGAGAAAGGCAAAAAGAATCTTTGTGTACAATTTAATGATTTCACCTAAGTGTCATAAAAATGCTCCTATTCATTGTTCATTGATATTTGCATCACATATCCTAATTGTTAGAGGATGCTGAAAGTGTATTTCTTAACAATCATATTTTTCACTGGAAAAGTGGATAATTTTGCTCCAGAATTTTCTCTTGTATTGCAGACTTCTATTTTTCAGCACCGATTCATCACTCAGGGAATTTATCAATTAAACGGTAGTGTTTAAAGAATTAAAATAGATATGGGAAAATGCTTGGATGAGTGCAATATATGTATATTTATATGGGAAAAGAAATCTGAATTGAGAATTTGGGGGTTTATTTTAGGACCCTTGAGCTTGAAGAAAAACTTGAAAAACCAGTGTTATAAAGCATTACAGTGAGCAGATATGTTTGCCTTTGAATAGTCTTTCATGTTTGCTTTTCATAACATTCCAAAATAAGTTTTGAATTTTTAATGCTTTCACATGGCTTCTGACATTTCTTGTAGCAAACACCTGATCCAGAGTGAGAATTTTGAGCTTGGGATTTTACTTGGTTGGTTGGTTGCTTTTTTTTTGCTTGTTTGTTTAAATATACTTTGGCTGAAATAATTCAATTATTTGCATTGTGGGGCTCTGTTATCAAGATCATTGTTTCCTTTACATAGTAGGGCAATAATATTTTTCACTGTTTCATGACATTGGATTTTCAGCAGATGAAAACCAAAAGTTGCCTTCTTATGGTTCCTGCAGGTAATAGAAACAGGGTATTTACAGTGCAGCTGATTTGGGCTGCTGTATTTAACTTAATTCTAACTCAGACAAACACAAAGAAAGAAAATGTGTTTGGTCCTGTAGTAGAAGTAAGAGACATTTATTTAGTCTGAATGGTATTTGAATTTAGCAAAATTATTTGAAATAATACTTGGTGTTTACATAAAGAGCTGTATGGTTTTAGATGTAATATAGATGTATGCATATCCACACAGATATATACCTGTGCACAAGTTTCACGTGGTTTTAATTAGAGACATCACTACAGTGCCTATGTCAGATGATTGTCTGACAGCTGAAAACCGGTTTCCTCTCTGAGGAGTTATGATTGATTAAATAATATAGAATAATTGATCTGAATATTACAGATCTTACAAAAAATATTGTTTATGTACTTTTCTGTTGTAACACTGTTTTGTTCTGAGACAAAACCTCATGCAAGAGAATCCCTTTCTTGTGGAGGGAAAGTGTGTCTGACAGTCCTTTGTCAAGATGACAGGCTAGTAATTCTACCCCCACCAGCCATGGTTTTTCCATATTACCAAGTCTTAGCATACAAAAGAATGTTGAGGAAGGATGTTTTTGTCAAAATGAATTAACAGCATCATAAACTCAACCAAAATTCTGGCACACACTCATTTTCACATCTCCTCTAAAAGTTTATGGCAATTTGAAAAGCTGTTAACTTTGAACTGACTCTCTTTGGGTCTCCTGAGAAGAAAAAAATCAAGTCCAACAGAAGAGTGTAAGCTGATAGAAACAGATTGCCCAGTCCCTGCAGCAGTAGGACCGATTTTCTACTGCAGAAAAACTGTGAGCTGTTCCCAAACACACAGTGGGATATTGTCAGTTGATTTGTCAATGAACATCTACAGACAAGATAATGGTGAGGGGGTAGAGTCAGGCTACAAACTTTGAACCTCTTGCACATTTTTGTTTTCACACTGAGCTTGGCTGTCTTTTATATCTGTCTGCTTGCTTCCTAGCATTACTGTGATGATGAGAGGATGGGACAGCAAGTACAGTCTGGACATTGAAATCTGTCCTTCTGCTCTTACTGTGTTTGCAATACGCATATTTATTTCAAAGAATGTTTTTGAAATCCTCAATTTTTTTTTTATTTTTTTTTTTTTAAGAAAGCTGCAACAATAGAGAGATGGGTCTTTCATTTGCTTCCCCTGAAGTCAGCATCCAGCCTCCATTGTTTTCAAAAATGAAGGATCAAGTTCATGACATGTTTACAAGACAATAAAAAGGGAAGGCAGAAAACATAACAAAAGTATAAATATCTCTAGACACCTATCTTTATATAAAGTAGAAACTTTTAAAACAGTCTGTTTGTTTCTTTTTCAAGAAATATCCAGATGGTCCTATTAAGATCTGAATACACTGTACTGCATTGTTTGACCAAAAAGGAAGGAAAAGAAAAGCAACTGAAAGTTTGAGACCGCTTGAAAAATGTGATACTGGACTGTACAGTGCTGGAGAAGGGAAGATTGAAGACAGGCTTGAATCCTGAAGTCATTTTGTGAAAAGCTCTTTGTGTGGACTTCTTCAGAGAGCATGGGGCTGTCTCAGAGCATCTCCCTGACTTCAGAACATATCTGACCTGTAGATCTTCACAGGAACCACAGATGCAAGCTCACATAGCAGTTTAATCCCTGCACGCATTTAAGGGAACACGTGTCCTGCAGTCTCTCCAGTTACTTTTTGGAATGTCTTCCTAGTCTTATTGTATTTTTTAGCAGCGTCCTGCTTTTATTAGTCTCAAAAGCCCATGCTGCACAATTATATGGTATTATTCACTAACATGGACTATTTTAAAGTGACTACTAATTTGTGAAATCCCCATGAGTGACTGTGGATATCAAACATGCCAGGAAGCTTAGTTCATGTCTGTATTTACCTTTTTACCACTTTACTCACCCTTCTGTCTGTTGTAGTTTCTTAGCCCTCACCATGTATCTTGCAAATGTGTATTATAGCTGAGTAAAAGGTCAGCCATGGGTTACAGTTCACAGTCCTGCTTCAGTGTAAAAAAAAAAAATTAACTTGTACTTTTCCCTTTGAAATGGCCATTGATATAAGTAAGCATACTTTCAGAACTTCTACAGTTATTGACTCTCATTTCTTCATAATGAAACTTGATATTTTGCCTTTAAATTATTAAATATTAATAGTGCAGTCTAATGAAATTTGTTCAGAAAAAAAAGCATTTCAATTCTACTTCCCTTCTGGAAAAGGAAGGGTTACATCTCCAGGAAAATATAGCTTTTGTTTATATTCTCATCAAGTTGTTTTTAAGTGCCTTAGGTTAGACTCACACAATCGCTCAGGCAATGATGAGAAATGCAGGTCATGTCTTCTAGACATTTTGCCCCTGATTAGGACCCACTACCCTGAGTCAAATTAAATTAGATGTCTTGTACAGAACACACGAACAACACAGAGTTTCAAAGGAGACTCCAGTAAAAGATTAGTCATGAGGCTATAGATTACTCTAAGGTGACAGAGTGGGCATTAAACTAGTTGCTTAGATGTTAGTCATTATCAAGACTCAGATAAATATATGCACAGACAAGGGCAGGGCTTTAAGAAACATCATAGACAGATGCTACCTATTTTGGTCCTTCAAGTACTCAGACACAGAAAACATATTCTTAAGGTTCTTAAAAGCTTGTATTAGACATCCAAATTAATCAGCAAGTTCTAAAATCTGTTCTCATCTTTTAACAGAATTAACCTTAAATTACCTTAAATATCAGTTGTTACCTGAACAGAGGTCAGATGTGCAAAATGATCTAAACACTTCCATTTAAAAGCATGCTGTTCCAATATTATATCCATCAGGAAGATTGAAACAAACAAACCCCCCACTTTTTAAAGACAACAGCTACCCAAATATTTTTTTGGTAGTTTAATTATCCCTTATGATTTTTCCTAGGGTCAAATTTCCCTTTACGTAGTACATACAGAACTACATTGATTTTGCTGACAAATGCTGTATGCAGTGTGACAACACTGCAAAAGAAAGGAGATAATGTGATCTTAAATTAGATGTTCACGGAAGACCTTTTTAACTTTTTAGTTGGCAGGTTCCATTGCTTTGACTCAGTACAAATCTGTAAAAAAAGTTTCAGTCGTAACCTCCATTAGTACGCCAGGTTAGAAGAAAAATACCTTGTCCAAAAGTGCAAAGAATTAAAACAATATTTTCCCTTATTTGGTTACTTATGAGCAAGATGCTGAAAAGTAGAATTACTAATTATTTGGAGAAGCTATCTTTAAATTAATATGTAATTCTATGTTGAAATAAATGTAAATTTTACTGTTCCTAAATTTCATTTAGAAAAATAAAACCAGATTTTTTTTTATTATTATTTTCAAGTGTTCCTAAAGTTACTTTCTGAAACCATAAAATATTTATTTATTTATTTATTTATTTATTTACTGCACAGTAAAATTGATTCCACTTTCTACACTGAAGATCAAGGACAGAATTGATTCAACCATACTATATAGTGTTCATTATTTTTTCTCTAAGTATTATTATTTATAGTTATTTTTAGATTACGTTGTTTCTTATGTACTATAAAATGGAAGAAAAATATATAAACATTTTCTCTAATGGAGGTAAGCCTTTCATCATGATCTCTACAGTCAGCATGGGTGACCAGAACCTAGGAAATTTGGTTGTTTCATCAACTTTGATCATAAATATCCATTTACACAAATGTAAGTTCAGAACAAATCTGGTAAAGCCCATGATCATATTCTGGGTTTTCAGCCACCTAAATGACAATAGAAGTGTATCCCTGTTTGCCCCTGACAGTGTTTAACTTAAGTGTTATTTAAAACAAATTTCCAGTGCAATAAAGCCTCTCCCCTCTGCAAACGTAAATTATATTTAATATGCCTGGGAACAAGTGAGGCTGCCAAAGTCTGAGGCAAGCCAGCCTTTATGACTTCAGTCCGTTCTCAGCCCCTGATTACAATTTGATTTCCTTTGGCATCAAAAGGCAAACTATTTTAGTGAACAATGTTCTTCCTTTACCAAGAGTGAGCTCTAGTTACTTGGCAGAGGGCCTATATACTTGCAGACAACATGTCCAGCCTCCCAGCAAAAGCAGACCTGTGGACTTTGATTTAAAGCAGCACAAAGTAAGAAAAACAGTACAGAATGTATATTGCTCACTTGAGAGGCTTATTGTTTAAAAGGCCTACTTATCATCAGACTGTGCTCCAATCCTCAACACTTTCTTTTGTCTACATTATATGTCAGACATATGGCCACGTTGGGATGCTGACAGCAGTTTTAACACTACTGCACTGTAGATACTATTTGTAATTTTGGTCTATCTTATAGTCAGGGCTTTCTTCAAAGAAAAAAAGTGAATTTTAAATGCTGCTGTTAATAACTGTAACTGTCTGACAAGAAGATATAAAAGTAATCTGGTTGAAATGATGGCAGAGTTCATTCATCTACAAGGAGATCCTTGTAGATGTTAAAGCATTAAAAAAGAAGCTTCTATTACAGTAAGAAATGGGACCTACAAAGGCTCCTGAATTCTCTAACAGAAAAGAAAATGCTCCTATACTCTTAATTTCCCACCCCCACCCGGTCACAACAGAAAAAAATAAGGAATGTATTTCAAACAGGTACAAATTTCACTCAGGCTTTTTGTTTACCTCCAACTTTGGGTAACCGTATACTTCCCTTGAGCTTGCTATAGCATGCTTTTCCCCTTCTCATCACTACCTGATCACCAATAATGCCCTTTTACCTCTTTTTCTGTTTGTTTGTTTTTCTTAAGTACCTTAAACCCAATATAGTGATCAGGAGGGCAAAGGGGGTGAGGCAGCACTCAGGTCCCCATCCAGGCAGGAACCCTCCTGCCTGCAGGACAGCACCAGGATTTCCTCCACTGAATCTTCCCTGGGGCCAAGGTGCCTTCTAAATGGATTAGGGTCCTCTCTGATTTCAGCTTTCTACACTTTACAACACCTTATCAACTCCATGGCAGAATAAGAAGCTTCCAACAATTATGTTCTTACATTAGAAAATGCTGCTCCATTTACAGAAAAAAAAAAAAAGAAAGCAAGAAACCCCAAACTAACATGAAAGGAAATATTATGCTTCATAGGTTGTTTCATTTTTTGTTCATTTGTTTGTTTTTTAAATGTTAGAAAATATTTATAATGTCAGAGCAGTATTTAATTTTAATTATTTTTCTTTAGTAAAAAGTGAAATAAAACAATTACAGGTCTGAATCATTACAGTGTTTCAGTGGTCTCTAAGCAGGATATATCCATTGGTCTCCCATTATTCAGTCAAAAATTCAGTCAATTTTGGAATTAAAAAGAAAAAAAATCTCAGAATTTTCAAAAAAATAGACATTCCAAAGTTTAAACAGTTTTGCTCAAGATCAAAATTCACCTGAACAGAAGAATGAGATTACACAGCCTAACTTCCTTCACCATTATGACAGAGTCACTAGACTGAAACAGAAATCAACATCACATAATTATAATAACAGGTAAAACAATCAAAATAGTTAGAAAAAAAGACATTTACATATCTTGTTGAAAAATTAAAAAGCACATTAGTAAGGAAAGGGAAGAAGGGGAGGGAGGGGATTATATATGTGTCTGAACTATTATTGATAGCAAAAATGAAAATGTGCAAGATCATTAAGGCCTTGAGCATTGTGTCATGGTCATGACAAATAAAAAAAAATAAGGTCTGTGGGGAAAAAAAATAATTTCTTCTGTATGCCCTGAAGATTTTCATAAGTAATAAAAGGCAAGCGCAGCTGGGTGTGCATTCTGAGAACATGTTCTGAACCTGCTGGAGTAGAACAAGAAGGTAGGTTGGAAGGAAATAATGCTATTATATCTCAGCTGGAAAAATCCTGTAATATTTAAGGGAAAATATCAGAAAAAAAAATCTACAGGGATTTTTAGTTGTTCCCAGATTTATTGAGAAATAAGAGCAATATAGAGTAATTAAAAAATGCTGAAGGATTATTACTGTGTAGTGTTAGGTTAAACTCTGTAGAGCTGTAATTTATTTTATTTGGAATCTTACTGAGCTAACTCCAAAAATACGGCAGTTTTGATTTGCTGGTTTAGGTCTCAGAAATCTCCAGATTGCATGTTAGTTCTGGCAAACAACAATAACTAGAGAATGGCTACTATGCAGCCATATTCTCTTTCCCCTTAAACATGGGGTTAGTCAGATACCTCAAAAACTATCTAGTCAGGATTGTGCACAATTTAACAAAGAGTAATATTCTGAGTTAATGCTTATGTCCCTGTCACACTGACATGGAAGCACCAGGCCAATGTTTCTCTGCAGTGAGACAGATTGTCAGGCATGAACTTACTCTAAGGGCATTTATGTCTAGTTTCCATATCTGAAAAAAAAACCTCAAACCACTAAAGTCAGAGAAACCATCAAGCAGATGCTTTCTTGGATCATTCACCTGTGCTTTAAGAGTCTTGAATCTAAATAATCCGTCTTGGTTCTTTTTCACAGAGGAAGTAATCTGAACTCAGTTTATAAGAGATTATCTTTAGCAGTTATTTACTGAGTATTATGTTACTGGTCCATGTCATTCTCCCAGAGAGAGGAATTCCATTTTGCTCACTGGACCACAGACGGAAAGAGCTCCTGTTCCCCTGTGCTTAAGACACATACCCAAGATGCTGTTGCAAGTGTCAGTTCCAATGACTACCTCATCACTTACATAAAATGAAATTTCAACAGCTTGATAGCTGGAGCTCTCACAAAGTTCAGTTTAAATTCCTGTTATCAAAAGAAAGGACTTGGATACAGCTTCTTACAGTCACGTACTGTCAAGGACAAAAAAACAGGAGTCATCAGAAGAATATGTTGTGAATGTTTTATGCACAAAGCTCAAAGGAGACACAAGTAGATAAATGGTGCACTTGAGAAGCCATATTTTGGAATTAACTTTTTATGAAATGACAGACATTCAAGTTGAGAAGCCTTTGTTTCAGTTAGGAAACCCACTGTAGTATGGTCAGCAGGCACAGTGGCTATGACACTATCCAAGCTGAGTGTGCTTAGACACTCAAATGCTGACAAACTATTGAAGCAGGTCAGTAGGGCTGAGGGTGACTCTGAGGGTGTCAGTCATGCCTAAAGGTGAACCTCAGCACCTTTTAGGGAGAGGTAGGTGCCTTACATCTTTAAGACTCCGAATTTCAGATGACAACATTTCCTACACAGACAGAAATGCAAAGCTAATAAAGAAATTTTAAATTATTATTTCAACAAGGACAATGAGAGCTAAAAAGTAACTAGCACAATATTCTACTCTACATTCTGCCTGTCTCACTGGTCTCCATCATCCTCACAACTATTCTTTTCTCAGGTCTCCAAAACTTAATTCAAATTCTAAGCAAAGAAGAAAATCATGATAACACCACCATTTTAAATCTTCAAATACAAGAGCCAAATTCATCCCTGATATGATCTCATTAGCTTAATGAGATTACACCAGGGATGTAATTGTCCCAAGGACTAAATTAAATGAAGAGTAATATATGGGTTTTTGTAAAATCCTGTAATATGCTTTCATTAACTTTGTTCCCTTAACCACTTATTTAACCTCTCTTCCTCTCCACTCATTGTCAGTATAAATGCAGCTCATGACCTAGGTAAGATTAAGTACATTAACTACTTGAAGGAGTCAGCATGCTGAATTTACCTATTAATTTTTTCTCCCACCCTCTTAATGAATTGATTTCAACTCCATGAAGCAAAAAACAAATATTGCTTCTCCCCATAATTAAAAGTTTTTTAAAAGATATTAGGTACCATGTGTATATATTTATTTATTTTTTTCTTCATTCTCTGTCTCTTTCAAACTGGCAAAAATCCAGTGACTTTTTTGCTGCATCGTGTATGAAATGTTTTACTTCATTGTAATAATATCAAGGCTGCAACCCTTCTTTCAAACTGTAACGATTAATATGTATTTCATCCTCTGGTTTTCCTGAGCCAAAGTAAATGAACTGTGGCCTCATTGAAATGATATGGTCTCTTGACCCTTTGTGCAGTTTAAAATGATGTAACCTGAACCATTTTAATCTGGAGGCTGGAACAAGTCAAAAGCTGTAATGAGTTCAGGACACTTCAAGACATCAGAAGAGCTACCTTGCCATAAAAGGTGCATCTTCAGCATATAGAAGCTATAACATCATGTACGTCACGAGTGACACAACATAAAAAAACCTGCCCAGTGGTAGATTTTTCTAGAGATTCCAAGTGATGACTTCAGAGACCAGAGCTTGCACAAGGGGTAAAATAATTGATAGTAAAAATTACATCAAAGTTAAATGCTTCTGTCAACATTTCCATCAGAATAAACATTATGGTGAGGGTTTAAACCTATTCAATTTCTAAACTGACAGCCTATCAAAAACTTAGAGAAAACACTGCCTTTCAGCAAGCTGTATTTGTTACAGATTTTGAGAATAACATGTTTGTCTCTACAGCCCACTCTGAAATGCCACTTCTGAAAACAACCTTTAGAAGAATTTGGGGATCCTTCCCACTTCCACTGTGATCACATCCAGAGATTTCATGGACTCCACAGACTTCAGAGACAAACTTCATTAAAATGTGTGAAAACTAGATATAATAAAGGATTAGATATTGATTTAGGTTATTTTAAGACCTCTTAACACTGTAAAATGGGACAAGCCCAGTCTTACAAGTGAGAAAACTCATGGATAGTGATCCCAGACCTGTAAAGTAATTAACTAAGCACAAAAACTGTGTCCCAAATGTCAATTCCAAAGAACAGCTCTATCTTTTTTTAACAATTTAAGAAACAGCTTCTGCTCAGAGTATGCAATGGCGAGTTAGTGCTGTTCTTATCTTGAAAGCTAACAATCTAATGGCTGAGGAAAAAAAAAGACAAATTAAACAAGGCAGAATGAATTCAGACTGCAAAGTATCCAGCAGAGCTGAACGTAACAAACTTGAATTAAATAATTAGAATACCAAGAAAAAAACCTTCAGAGAGCAAAGGGTGTTCTTGATCATTGATTGCTATTTAAATTGGTTTGGCCTCTAATGATTTAGAGATGGTCAAAATGCATAAATTTCCCTGAGCTTTATGTGCTTGGCTGTAATGACTGAAGAAGAGAAAAAATAAAATTTATGTAATACATCTTTATAGATGGTTAAACCTTTAAATGGATTAATAAAGTTTGGTACTTTTAAAGGCATATTTGTATTAAATGACAGACATTCAAGTTCAAAATAAAATGAAAACAAGATACACACTGATTAGAAACACATACAATACCTGTTTTTCAAGGTTAAGGTCAAAGAGTTATTATAGTCAGATAACCAAAACATCTGCACAGGAAAAGCTTTCCGATTTCACCAAATTATATATCAAATCATTTTATGAGTCTCATGGTACTGTCAAAATCCTTGAAGACTGGTGTTTGCTGAAACAGCTTGCCAGCTTGGAACTCCAGATAAATCCCTCCTGATAGTTTCATTCACTTCCCAAGTGGGATGCTATTCCAGCTCTTCACTTTAACTCTCCACCCCAATATGTTTACATTAAATTATGGATTTATTTTTTTTTTTTAATGACATGGTTTGGCATCAGAATGAGAAAAAAATAGAAAAATAACACCTGTTTTCAGACCCAAAAAAACATAAATTCTATCATGTAAATCTCAACCCAAAGAGGTTTTTGCCCATAGAGTAACTATGTATTAAAGAACATATTGTGACTGGATTGGTGAAAGTAGTTGTGGGGTTTTTTTAGTTTCTAGTTAAATCAGAAAGAAAAGTTGTGACCTACTTATATTTAATTTGTTACATATTTGTGACAAAACAAAAGGAAAATTATTTGCAGCTGGATGATTAACATGAAACAAGGTGGTTTAATTTTTAAAATCTTAACATTAATCTGTATACAAAAATATAAATTTGAAATCTAAACAGTAAATATTTCAGTTGCATTTTGTTAAAATGAAAGTTACATTTTCTTGTAAAAATTAAAAATTATTATTTTAGCACAAAGCAACAACTTTCAATATCTTGGGTGTGACCCAAGACATTTGGGCTATCTCTGTCAGCAGATCAAAATTGTCATGGCATTATTTTGGATAAGAACTGTCTGTAAATGCAAAATACACTTCTATTTTGTAAAACAATGTAATTAACAAACAAAAGAAAGTACCTGTAGTTTGCCAGTATCTACGTTCATTACATTGATAATTATGGCAGAAGACACAGTCTCAAACTAGTCTAATATTCCCTACCATTGTTTAGTATTTTCCCTTCTTTTAGTTACTACCAATAACTCAAGGTACTTAATACTGTCTTTGTGTATAACTTTACTTACATAAAATTACATTACTCAGGATTGAACTTTCATAAGTTCACAACTAAAAAGGAACTTCGAAAAATATATTTTCCTGAAAAATACCAAGCACAAGACCCCAGAATTTGACTGAAGATATTTGCTGAGTTCAAGCACCATGCCATCTTCCTTTTAAACAATTAAACATCAAATCTATATAGAAAAACTAGTAATATAGAATTGGATGTAGTGAGCACTTTAGCTAGTAATACCTGGATGGGGCTTTTGAAAGACAGTTATGTTACTAAGCTATTAATCAAATAATAATTAGTCACTGATTCCAAGTATTTTTAAGAAGCTATCAGCAGGAATTTCAGTCTTAGTGGAGGTTCTTCTACTAGCAAAATTAAACTCAGGCCTAGGGAACACTGCTGCTTGGAAAGCACTACCAGTAATTACCTACAGGGAAGTCAGTGCAGCCAGGGCTCTGATTTGCCTTGGTACCTCTGGTACCAAACATCAACACTCCAGCATTCAGTGTGGACAATGTGAGCCTCTTCATGTTACAACACCAAGCTTTGTTTCAAAGCTTGTATTTGGACTGAGATTGGAAAGGGTTAGCCAAATGTTAGTCAGGTGGTATCTGCTTTGGTTGCATAAGTTACTGTGAAAATCTGGGAATCCCTGAGAAAGTCACAGGAAACTGCTTTGTGGGTGTTGCTTCAAAGGGCTGGGATGGACAGTGTGCTGGATTCTTTTTCCCAACAGCATCTAAATTTATCTCCATTGTTCTTTTTTTTCTCTCTTTTTTTTTTTTTTTTTTTTTTTCTGCTTAGTACTAAACTTGGATCCCAGCCAGCAGGGGACAACAATATCTTGACAGAGAACCTCATGCATCCCACACGGGTCATCTACATTGTCCGGGATCCATGTGCATCAGAGATTACAACAATGGAACACAAAAGAATTACGCAACAGAAAGGCCTTGATGAGAGTAAACAAGAAAAACGTGACTAACTGCTGAAGCACTTTCCTGCCTGTAGTTGAAGCAGAGAGACAAGAGGAGGTACACCCTTCAAATCTTCTCAGACAGTAACATAAAAACGCAGCAAACAAGCAACTGGAGTCTCCTGTACTGTTGTCCGGTGTTTCTGTTTAGTCAGTACTGTTCTTCAGAGAAGAGATAAAAGACTAAACCATATGCAATTTCATACAAAAACATGCATTTGTTTTAAGATCCAGCTGATAACATTGATAAAGTCTTAGGTAAATTAAAAGTGTGTTTCCAAAGTCAATGCTGGTTTATTTAAAAGGAAAATCAACTATACCCGTGAGAGAACTTGACTGAGAAGAAGACTGTGGGAATGTCAAAATTCTGGTTTGTTCTGAAAGAGGTCACTTGACCTCACATTAGTTGTCAGGGTGGTGTGGACATCCTAAACTAGATCAGAGCCTTTTACATAACTGCCCCTCCAAGCACCTGCTCTGCGAATGGTTTAGCTTACCAAGGCTGAGCAGGCTTCCCAGCCCCAGCAACATGTGCCCATGGCACCATTGTCTTCACTTTTAACTCTGGCTCTGTACATAACAGCAATGGACAATCCCAGTGCTGCAGAAAGGGGATTACAAAGTAGGGGGTATCAAGCTAGAGACTAGGTCCTGCTCATACTCTTTTCTCCTGTAGCTCACTGGCACCAGCACAATGCTTCAATGTGGAAAGCGGAGACCCAGACAGAAACAGGATGGGGTTGAACACTAAAAAACACATTTGGAAAGATGCTGCCTAGTGACCTATGATGTTTGGAAGCCTCAAGAAATGCCAAATACTAAAATACTACGTTTTTCTTACCTGTTCCTATGGATGCATTGACTATTCAGCACTGTCAGTTTTTAGTCTCTTGCCCTTTCAGGGGGGCAGTTTGTGTTGCCTGTGTGTGAGCCGTTTTTTGAAATATTCCTAAGGGCACTGGAAGTTGAAAGCAATCAGAGGAAGCTCTAGTATTGGATTTAAACAGCATTTAGGCATACATGATGAAGATGTAGCATTCTGAAAAGTCTTTTTCAGCTTCTGCCTAATCCTGGGGCTATCTAAACTCTTTTGGTAAGTCCATGAAGTTTTGTGGTAACACAAAATGCACAGAAGTATCTCCACTTTCACAGGACTAAGTAAACAAATATGTCCCTTTTGCCTAAACCAGATCAGAATAAAAATATCAGATGATTCCTACCTATTTTGACATCATGATCCAATAAGCATTCTCAAATCATACCCAGCACCCACACAAAGCATTAGGACCATCAGAAAGTATCCCTTTAAGATATAACCTAGTTATTGTTACATTCAGTCAGAAGGTAGAAATTAGATTCAGCTGCCTCCCTTATCAAACCAATGCAAATAAATCCACAACTATCATCTCCCCTAGAGAATGCTATAGCCACCAGGATAGAGATTATTCAAAACAAAGGTAGTGTCAAACAGCAGATGAAGGCCTGCTGTAAACTCATATCTGGAGTAGTTGGTTTTCAAGATCAGGTTTGAATTCTGGCTCCTAGAGCCAAATGTCTACCTACATATGTGTATATGTACACACAGGCAGACAGGGAGGTGTTGAAGATCTGTTAAAATCAATGGACAAAAATGAGCCACTCCTTTTTAAACTGCCATATCTTCCTGCCTCCAGGACAGAGATTGCATTCTGGGCTGTGGATCACACATAAAGAGAGAAAATTCAAATGAGAAAACCAGTGAGTGGGATTTGAGACATATCCTCAGCCTTTCAACTGGTTAGTCTTAGACAGAATTACACCCATGTACTGACCTCAAGTAGCTCTCTCCCTCTATTCCAATACACTCACATTTCTTAGTGCTTTTGTACAAGAAGCCTGTGTACCCCATTTCCACCCAAGTCCTTGAGTACCTTAATTAATTTATTCCTTGGCATTTGTTTCCTACAAACATCAAAAGTCTTGAAAAGTTTCTGCCTTCCATGAACTAAATTCAGCTTTCACCAGTTATATGGTTGATTTCTAGTACACTTTACAAGAACATGTTTTAACCCCCTGATCAAGCATCAGTTAGTAGATTCTATAGTACCTAAATTATCAAAGTGATCACTACCTCATTCAGAGATAGCCTGATCTTTATAGATATTTGCCTTATTTGATACCACTGTTCTCTTGCAGTCTCCCTATAAGTCTGTATTTGTTATCTCTTGTCTTACAATGTATTCTCTTGAGAAACTATGGATGGAAAAACTAATTTCCAGTTCTGTGGGTTTTTTTAGACCTCACCACATGAGGTCTTTGTTACAGCTCAGGCCCCAGGTGCTACACTTAGATGATATTCTTTTATTCTAATCATTGATATTATTACAGAATTTCTAAAAATGAGGGAAGTGTAATTACCAAATTAAGCAGGAAGATGGTATCATTAGTAAGGACTGATGTTTAATGAAACAGTTTCAAGAAAAGGCAAAACTGGTTTTATATCATATTAAAAACAGGCATTTCAACTTCCTATATATCCATACAAATAGAATAGATTTTACCTATGCAAAAGCCTGAAAATGAGCTCAGCATAAAAATAATATTGGCACATACAAATCTATTTTAAATAATCTTTAAAAAATATTCACCATGTAGTTAATTACTGCAATAATGTTCCTCTTACTGTTCTTACAGTTCTCACTCTCTGTGGCAGTTGTGAACTATATATTACTGATGAATTACTACTGAATTTGACATTAGTGATATAACAAAGTAGAAGTGGATGTTTAAGAGACTTCATGCAGGCAGGAAATGCTGATATGTTACAGAACAAAATAAATTTCCCCCCATGATAGGTAGGTCGGAGTCTATTTCCAAACTATAGCAGAAGTCTCCATCTTAATGTTGCTAATGATATTAGCTAAATATCACAGCAGGTAAAATGAGTTTTCAATAACACCGCTGAGTAATTTTCCAGCTAGTTTCATGCTTGGGATAATCTTATTTTTTTCTCTTTGTAAGTTTTGCATGGATATACTGGGGCAATTATCTTCAGGCATTTGGAAACTAAGCTAGCACAGCAGCTTGCCAGTCCGCCTTAGTGTGACCCACTGTGGTGTTTATGTTCTGCATGCCAGTTGTTATTAGCTCACATGTGCGTGGAATACCATTTTCCTCTTTATTGGTTTAACATAATGGTATACCATGGGGAGTGTTTTATAGAAGGGACAGGATCTGAATATAAAGGCCTTCCTTCAAAGAAGGTATTTATTATCCATACACAGGAAATTTCACTCATTCTTCCCATTTCATTTTTATTCGTGATCATCAAAATATATATCATGGAGAAGCTTAAAGATTAATAGGTAATGGAGAAAATAATTGCAATTATCTTCTGAACAGCCAAAGTTTTCTCAATATTGTATAAACATTTTTCCAATCTGAGGCGTTTGTACAATAACAGCCAGCTTAAGAATGTCCACTACAGGAGAGGATAAAGTTCACAACATTCATCAAGTAAATTTCTTAGTACATTCAACAAGTGTGGGAACACAATTCTAAGTGTTCTCCTCTAACACTGCATTTACATTCCTCTTGGAGCTGGGTTTGACTTAAATATCTCTTTACCTCCCCATCATAAAGCTGCCCCCAGTCTAACCCTCTGTGATAAGTCAGGTCATAGAACTGTCCATGTTTAAAACAAACAAAATACCCAACAAAACAAACAAAGAACTGAAAGCCAAAACTCTCACAAATTTTATTTTTCCTTTATCCTAGTCTAGTGTTTACTCTGCCTTAGAAACAATTGTAGAAGAGCAACACAGGGAGCAATGCATGCATGAGAGGAACAAAAAAGGCAGGGGCAGAAAGGTAAGGGCTGTTTATGTCCACAAAACTGCAGAAGAACGTGCAAGGAAACAGGGTCCAAAAAGACAGAAAATATAAAGGCGTCTTGTTGCCAGATTTGCCCAGAACTTGAAGTTTTAATTAAAAAAAAAAAAACAAAAAACCAAATAAAACAAAACTTAACAAAAACAAACAAAAAACCACAAACAAACAAAAAAACCAACATCCTCATATGAATGAGGAAATAGAAGCCAAACCACATTCTGCATCAGATCATACAGTAAGATTATGTACCTCAGGCTCTGTCGAGGAAGAGAGCAAGTCCATAGTAAGAGACTGCAGATCTCCTGATTTTTCTCCACTCAGTACAGAAGGCAGAACCTCCCCACTGCACTGGGAACATGCAGGCTTCAGTCCTGAAGCAGAGGAGTCAACAAGTTGCCCAAAGCCATCTGCCACTTTCAAGACACAGATTTAGAGGTATGCAGTGAGGAATCTGCTCTTTTGGGTCCAGTCATTGGCATCTTCTTACATTAATGTCTCAGCTTTGACTAAGCAAGCCAAAAAAAGGGCTGGACCAAAGGAGTAAAGAAGTAAAAACTACAGGTCTAGGAAACTTGAACAGCTTATCTCAAGAAAATGTTATTAATTAAAAAAACTAACAAACAAACAAAACATATCCACAACTTGGAAAAGGACTGTCAATTCATCAAGAAACGATTTTTTATTCTATACAGTTCAAGCAGTGATGTTACACTTTGAAATAGATTATAAATATATATGTCTCTTTTTTTTTTCTTTTTTTTCTTTTTTTTTTTTTTTTTTTTTTGTGTTTTAGTTTAAAAAACAA
>JANHGL010016560.1:0-84506 GCA_024611195.1 Ceyx melanurus
CCAGCTCTCCAGTCTGTCCAGGTCTCTCTGGATGGCAGCACAGCCTGCTGCTGTGTCAGCCACTCCTCCCAGCTTGACAAGACTCCACAGTCTTGACAAGACTCCACAGTCTTGTCACCACAGTAATGTGTTGCAGGAGGAGGTTGTTTTTAAAGGTGGTATTTAGCATTAAAGGCAGCAGGCCCTGGGCAGTAGCACGGGCCAGCAGGGAGAGGCAGCAGCGGGGCTGAGACCTATTGTTCCTCTAAGTGGTTGCAGGGCTGTCCAGGTGTCCTGATTTAAAAGCTGCTCCTTGAGACAGGAAATTGTATCTTGTTCTGAGGTTTACTGTAATAAAGTACATAGTCCTGGGGGAATGTGCTGCTGGGCCCATGAATCACTTTATGGGCTGGCTGTCCTGACCTCAGCCCTGTGATTTATTCCCACCGTACCGCAGCAGGAATGGCAAAAATGCAAGCGGCTCGTGGTCTTCCCAGCCTCCCCCTGCTCCGGCCCAGATGGGCCTGTCACTGGGAGCCTGCCATAAATCCATAAACACAGGTCTGCTCCGAGCTGGCAGGTTCACTCCTCTCGCCCAGGAGCCCTCTGCTCTGCATCTGGGGGGGTTTGGTGGCGGGGGAATCCTCCTGCCTCTCAGGTGTTGCCTTCAGAGTGTCCCGGCCTTGCAGCCCCTTTCGTTTCTCGTGTGAAAAACTGAAATATCTCGGTGCAGTTGTGCTGGTCTTAGCAAAAGGAAAGCAGCTTGAAGCGTGCAAGGTTGTGGTAAACCCCCACCCCCCCTTTTTTCCTTTTAGCTAACAATAAATAAATGAGACCTGGCTGTTTTCAGCTCAGGATGTTACTATTTTACAGGCCTTACCAGATGTGCTTGTACAATCCTTCTCTTAAGTAAATACTAGTATTTGCATTTACAGAGGTAGTAAAATGATGTGCTTTTGGTTACACCCCAAGTGACAGGCATAAAAAGTAGATCCTGGTTCTCAGCTCCACTAAGTCATGTTTCTGCTCCAATTTGTTTATGTGTTTTCAGTTAGCAGTTTTAAAACTCTTAGCACTTTTCTTTGTTGGTGGTCTTTCTATCTCAATCTTCAAAAGTTTTGGGGTTTTTTTTTTTGGTTTTTTTTTTGCATGAAGCATTCTTGTATTTTCTTGTAAGTTCATTGTCTATAAACTTCAGAAAATGGATCTTTCTTGATGTGCAAAGTACATGTTTCCTGAGGATAATTTCAGGATTAAAAGTTGTCCAGTTTGCTCATGTTAACCCTACCTTGCAGTTATTTTCTGCCTCTGCCCCCGTGAAACTCCATACAATTCTGTGTAACTCTCCATAGTATACTCTTGCCATTAATTTTTCCATTTTCATTTAATAATTTTGAGTAGTTCAGACATTATAGGGAATTAAGAGCCATTTTTCTTCTAACAGTTTGTAAATAATGCTGTTTGAGTGAAGAAGCTGTAACCTGTGAAGAACCTTCTTCCTTGCAAACATGCTCGAATTTGTCTTGATCTTCTCATCCTGATTTCAGCCTATTAAAATACACAGATTTTTTTCCCCAAAGCAGATAACATTTTAACACCTTGAAGTTTAACAAGAAATCTTATTGCAAGACAGGAACCTTGCCAAAGTGCATGCCAAATTGTACTTCTGGGTAGTGGTACCACCAATTAAAGGGCAACTATATAAAAATAAGTAAGAGGTACTTGCAGGAAAGTATGGGAATTTTCTTTTATCTGCAGTGCAGACAGGTTTTGATGAGTGCCTGTCTTTGTGTGTGATACAGGCTGCTGTAAGCTTGTTTCTTCTATTTCATGTCCTGGAAAATGGACTTCTTAACTTTTCCTAAGATACTGGAGTCATAGCTGTAAATTTTATATATGCTAATGCTTCGTTACTAAGGCAATTTTCATGGGAGTTTTGTTTCAACAAAGAATAAAGAGAACTACAAATTTGGAAAGGTGTTGGTAAAGGGACTGTGCTAAAATGAGGTTTTCACAATTCTCTCACATGCATGACTTGCTCTCTCAATTTCAACGTGGTGCTTAAGGTTCACACACCTTGTGTCTCATTACAAAACAGTAACAATTTCGAGATTGCCAAGCTTCATTTTTTTTTTAATAAAACTCTTTAACTCTGTACATGAAAAAAAAACGTTTTGATAGCAGAATGTATCATCATGTTGAGCAGGGGTCTGATAATGAAGGTAGTCAAGGGTCTGTTTCTGTGGCTTAGATCAGGCTTAACAATCCTTGTTCTGTAGCAGAGTACTCTCAGTCTCAAACTGGTTTTAAAGCATGAAGAACATGGACTGGATAAAGATAAAAACAGAAAAAAAAAAGATGGCAGAGTGCTCCCTGCTTTCTGTAGAATGCCATTTGCTCTAAGCATTTTAAAGCTGGCGATCTTCAGAGCTCAGCAGAACATACTCTAGTACCAATGCAAACACATCTGCACTAAAAGACCGAGAGTAGCTACACCTACTTTCAGACCTGGATCTGAAAAAAAGGAAATTAAATGAAACCTCTTTAGGCCCCTTTTGCTGCAATTATGGAACTAAATATATCCAGATTTTATTCTTAGCCCCTGACACCTGCCCCATTCCCGTCCTCAGCCCTTTCAACAGCTTCTGTTTGCTTAGAAACACTGTGTGTTTCTTGTGCTCCCTTTTCACTGCATCTCCAGGCAGCAGCAGCCAGAAAAGACTGAAATAGAGCTGGTAAATGTTAGGATTAGGATGGAACAGATGTCAGCATTAGTGCTGCTGTTTGTTAACTGTCACCAAAGTCTAGGACATCGTTTGCAGAATGGATATAAACAGTCCCATAGACTGTATCCAACCTTATAGGAATTGCATCTCTTCAGAAGTCAGGCAGAGTGGTTCTGGGAAGAGAGGCTTTCACAGTTGTACAAATGAACACCCAGAGAAGAGGGAGGAAAAAGTTAAGTGAGATAGTCAGGTAGACAATAAATATTGAAAGCAGTCTGTAGATCTGGCAAGGAAATTTGTTGATAGGCAGAGGCAAATGAAGTGGCTGTACACATCTGGCATGTAACATGAAACCAGATGTCACAGCCATAATGGCAATTAATGGGAAATAAAATAATATTCACTGCTGGAATGTGGATGCAAGTTGTTCAGGAAAGCTAGAAATTCAAGTACAGGTGGAGTATATTAATGATACTGAAGATTCTGAGGAAGGAAAGAAGTGATTGCATAAGTGAAATAGCTTTACTTTGAGTCAAGACAGCCAAAGGACCATAAACAGAGTTAAAGAGTGGATGGTAGCCTGCTATGGATTTTAGGAGCAGAGCTGTGGGAGATGTAACTAACACTGGAGAAATGTGGTTTTATGGAAGGTAAGTTATTGTCTATGAATCATAGAAATTGCAGTTCTTCTTAACTCAATATTTACATTATCACCAAGAAGTAATGTTGCTTTAATACTGTAGCATTGTAGTAAGTGTTGATGACACTAGAGAAGGAATCATCACCAAAACAACTTCAGCTGTAGCAACCACAAATTGGGAAAACTTATCTTTAAATAGAAATAAATAAATATGCTAAATGAGTAAAGTTTACCGTTTCAAAGTGGTAAGCTGAGAAATTAAGAGTAAATTTGAGTGAATGCAGTGGACAAAGATGACTGAAGCAAGTGCTGCACAAGCAGCAGTTCCAGTTCAAGGCCTTGTGTGTTAAAGCCTTAACAGAGATAATTACAGTTAATATGCCAGGCTGGAAACTCTGGCAAGTCAGTCATCCTTCATGGAAGTCTCTGTTGAAGGAACTAACTGGATTTCTATGACCTTGTAGCTACCTGAGCTCTCCAAATTTGTGTCAGACCATTAAATAGCTTAATGCCAGTCAGAAGGAAACCAGATTTGATCCTTGTAATTAAACCAGGTCTTATGGCCTGTTATCCCAGTTCCTCAGTGATATTAAAATCAGAGCTGCTGCAGATCTCAATATTGCTTTTGTATTATTTCATATACACTTTCAGAAATACTCCACATAGAAAGAAATCTCATAATTTGAAATAAAATTGTATAGAAAATGTCTTTATGATATTTTGTTATGGAATTTGTGATCTCTCTGACATATGTAAACCTATTCTTTTAATGAATATGTATAGTTTTTGTGTTTTGAAGCATCATTAATTCATTACAGTTGGCAGCCTGTTATTCTGTCCAGTTATATAGCTGATAAATATTCTAACACTATGACCCTGAGAACTGTGCTGCAAAGTACAAAACTGCTTTTAAAATACACTTTCTGCTAAGGTTTTACCAAACAGATTCCTCTCCTTCACTAAGAAGGAGCTGTGGAGAAATACATAGTCCCTGGAGAGAACCATTGAAAGACATCTTGATTCTATTAGTATTTGTAAACCAGAGGACATACTTGGCTACTCTGGTACTTAGTGTTGTGGATGACCCTCTTTTATTACTACTTATTTGACTTACCCTACTACAGCTTGCTATCCTGGAATACAGCATCCTTAGTCCTGCAGTGCTTAGGGGTACTGAGTATTTAGAAAGTCTTATGTCCCCATTTGCAAAAATACACTGTAGTTTACCAAAGCGGAAAAAGAGGAATGAAACAAGACTGGTGTCTGTTCTGTTCAAGTGAGAAGTGTTACCTTTCTCATTACGCTGCACACTAGAGTGTTTTGGTGCTAAAGAGACTTGGTAACTGGATCTGTAGGAGCTGCAGTTCCTTATTTTCTATGGTCATTTAAATATTTGGTCACTCAAACTAACAGATCACCTCCTTATCCTCACTCAAGCCCATACAAGAAACCTCATTTGTGCTGTGGATTCTCTGTAACGTGTATGAACGTGTGTGAGATGCTATCACCTGCTATTTTTACTGAAGTCACTTCACCTGAGTAGTCTAGAAGAAAAATACTGTTCAGCATCTGAAGTTAAACACTGTGCAATTCTTTATTCTACAGAAAGATGTAGAAAATACTGTTTTGCTGGATGCCTTCTATTTCTACAGTTTGTAATATGTTTAATAGGTAGTAGTATACTAGGACATTGTTCTGAATTTTAAGGTTTCATTCAAAAATGACTGTTTCTGTGGTTGAGGGACATTCTTAAAGCTTTTCCTTTCTTCAAGGCCTGGACTGAAAACCAAGTGGCAGTTTAAATTGTTGGCATCTTGCCCAGTTATCTTCCCAAAATAAGACATTTCTGTTTAAGGTCTGGAGGATGTGTGCCTTTGCACACTATTCTTTGTTGTGTGTTGACTAAAGTATTGGAATTGCCAGTAAATGCAACAGGACAATCTCATCAGGACCGCCTCACAGGTTGATTATCTTGGCCATTGGAAGAATTCAATCATGGCAATATTCAGTGGCTTCTTGGCTCTCCAGTTATTACTGCCTCCCATAAGATATTTCAGTCCTCTGGATCTGTCACCATCTCAGAGTTGGAATCTTTGATTCTCACTGTATCCCTGATACCAGCTGTGAGAGCTCTGTCCCAGCTGAGCTGCTAACAGAACGGAGGCCATGCGTGAATCAGGAGTCCAGAGGCAAGTCTGCTGCCAGAGAACTATTCTGCAGCCATCTAGTTAAAAAAAAGGCAAACCCGTCTTTCTTCACATTATATAAAACTGCAAACAGAGCAAATAATGATACTCATCTGATTCCATCCACCATTCTCTCTTAAGGATTTAACCTGCTTGTCTTGGTACCACTTCAGTCTGTGGTTATCGTGATCCACATTCAGTAAGGGCTTCAGCATAAACAGAAGGAAAAGAATCCTCTGAAATTACCTAATTAGCTAAACTGAAGCTGGGCCTCTGTGGCTGACTGCAGCTCTCCTGACAGACTGGTGTGTTCTTGTGCTGCTGGCACCAGTCCTGCAGTAGCTCATTTTCTCCTTGTCACCTCAGCTGCCCTACAGAGTGTTCTTCCTGGGGACAACAGCTCTTCAGCCACTAACCTTGTCTTTGGCTTGGTGATACTTGCTTTTTGTGGCCTTTTAGAATCATTTTAGCAGTTCCAGGCTCTGTTGATAGCAATAGCATATTGTAGACATGTCCCCTTTCAGCAGAGCTGACACCTGCACTTCTCCCATATGAAACAGTATACATTTAGCTTGCAGAATTCAAAAATACAGCCACAGTCACATCATAGGAGACTTTACTTACTTTTATTCAAACTTCATCTTGTTTCAGTTCCAGAAAACAGTCAGAAAGCCTCTAGAAAACAGTCAGAAACACCTTTCAGCCCACTGCTTACCCATCACCCCTCTCTCTCACATGATACAGCACAGAAGTTTGGGGCAGTAAATTTTTTTTCTTTTTTCTGAGGCATGGTTGCAAAGATTATTCAGCATAAAATAACTGATGGACTGCTGTCCATATGTCATTGTCCTGGTCCTGGGGTTTTCATGTAAGTTGTAGAGTTGGGCACAAAGGATTTTACTGCAGGAGGTGTGCTTTGTGTGCTGTTTGAGGCACCTCCAATTTCCATACCAGAGTAATGGCTGTATAGATACTGTTACAGAGATATTCTTGGCTCTGGTCCTGAATCATCAGTGAGGATTGTGGGTTTACTATTAAAAGAATAAGTGTTTCTTTAAAATCAAACCAGATTACTCTAAAGAAAGTGAAAATGACCAGAGCTCCAAGCCATCCTGTTTTTCCCAGGATTAGAAAAAAGCAGAGGTCATGGATTATGTTCTGTCACATCACTCTACTGATATTTTTCATGTTTCAGGCAGACGTCCAAAACTGGATACTTTTCCATAAGGCAAAAGCAGCAGCAGAGATGAAGTGGCAATAATAATGTGCTCATTATCAGTTGTTCCCACATCTACTACCTTAACGCTGCAACTGGGCATCTGTTGTGCACCTCTTCCTTTCTCCTACTCTTCGTCTCTATTAAGACATCAGAGGATTTGTATTTCTTCATAGTACAAATATATTTAGAGTATCTTTCAATTATCATAAAGTGTCTAAAAATTTGCCTGACTTCATGCTATCGTGTCTTGAAAGGCAAGGAATTTAATTCTCTAGTTGTTCTAGATATGATCTAGGCAGGATCCAAGTACTCCGCAAACTGAGGTATCAGATTTTTTTATATGCTGCTAGCCCACTTAAAGCAATCTGACTCTCTTAGATTGTGCAAGAAACAGTTGCATAAATCCAGAGATACATGTAATCCACAGTTCATGGGGTAAGTCCATTCTCCTGTCAGATGTTGAACAGTTTTGACTGTTGGAACATGCCTTTTCCTCTTGAAATTCATGGTTCTTCCACATGTCTTTGATACAGGATATATGGCTTCAGTTGAGATACTGATCATAGCAAATCTGAGTGTAGGGGTAGCTTCAGCAAAACTCTAGCAATCGTTGGAGTGACTGGGGGGGATGAACAGAGATCACAGCTCAGCAGTGCTCTAGTTTCTGCTGTGCAGCAATAGAGGTCTTAAACCTTTACTGGCATAAATATTTCTCTCTTGTGGATCAGAGGGAAGCCAGGTCATAGAATCATAGAATGAATCCTAAGTCACCAGGTTATGATTTTCACAACAACAGAAAGATATATTGGTTTAATTAAAAGCAATCTCAATAGTTTACATTAAGATTCTATAACTTTTCTTACATCGTTAACAAAGACCTGTTATTCCAATGTTTTTCACATAGTTATTGCTGTTGACAGGATTAGCAAAATAGTGTTAACACATCCAATTATTTTATGAAACTCATCCTATGAAATTAGCAATATTAATATGCTCTTGTGTGTAAACCAGAGTGGGTGAAAATCTGGATTATTTGGGAATTTGAAGTTTTAATTGCATTTGCAACAAAAGTCTTAGATGAAATATAGACAGGAATTCTGTAGTAGTCAAGAGTTTCTGTTTCATCATCACTCCTGCATGGTGCCATCTTTCACACCACCACAAATACTTGTTAGGACTTTGTTTTATTCCTTCTTGGCAAGTTAATGAGAGACAAGCCACTCCTGTTGGGCTCCAAGGCTAGAGTTTTCTTTTATGTCCTGTTGCACATCCTGATTCGGCCACTGAAGGTGAGAACAAGATCCAAGCTAAATTCTTACTGGCTAAAGGTGAGAATGAAGGTTAAAGGACAGAAACAGTTCTTGTCCCTAACATAGAGCAAACCTTCGGGTACATTTGAGAACTGCTGGTTTGTGATCAGGGCTATTGCCTTTTTCTCCTCTCTTCCCAGCATCTATAAACTGTTTCTCAACAATATTTGTAAGAAGTTTTTGCTGTTGGGAAAGAGTATGGCAAGGCTGTGATTCTACATCTACTTATAGTGCTTGAGCCTCAAGTTCTCACTACAGAATGTTCTTGCTTACACCATTTCCACAAGGCTGCAGGAGTTTTGTCATGAGGGCAGTCCTACCTTTCTCTTAATTGCTCAAGACATGTTCAACAAGCTCATTGTATTGGTTACTCACAAGAAAAGTCAAAAGAATAGCTCAAGCATTCTTGAAGGCATCTATTTCAACATCTGTCATGTAGCACAAAAGTGTCTGTGTCATCAGTTCTTTCTGAGAATAAGCTGTATTGTTCAGGAGATTTCAGTGAATCTGTCACATGCCACCTTCCTTCTAAAACAGCTGTATGAATAGGCAGCATAGCCTAATAACATTTACACACAGATCTTATGATTAAGTCCAGTGTTTGTGCACATATTCTCAAAATCTCCTCTGGAATTGTTTAGAATGCTATAAAGAATGAAAATGTTCAGACAACATAATAAATGGTAGTTATTAAAAATTGAGAAGCTGAGTGCAGAATAATAACATATTACTACATGTTTTTCTTATCCTTTAAGCAATAATTTGGTATCAGCACAGTCATTTCAGGGGAAGCCTGTGGGTCTTGACTTCCTACTTCACCAATGGTTAGGTGATCATGACAAAAATATTTATTACTGCTCTTAAGAGTTTCACAGCACAACGCTGCTGCAGCATTTATGTATGTTCAACTCTTTGTACAGGCCTTCATGCAGGGTAATAATGTATTTCTATGGTTTGGGTTTTTCAGACAAGAAGCCCTTCTTGCTGCCATTAGTGAAAAAGATGCCAATATTGCTCTGCTAGAACTTTCATCCTCTAAGAAGAAGACCCAAGATGAAGTGGCTGCACTGAAACGAGAGAAGGACCGTCTCGTGCAACAGCTCAAGCAGCAGGTGGGTAGCAGAAGGCTAGGAAAGAAACCAGTTAATACTCTGGTGAGAGATTATTATCTTGATTTATGTATCATTCTGTCATATTCTGAGATAGAAAGCACATATATAATGATTTCTAACTAGGTACCAGTCATGAAGCCTGTAAAACATGGTGGGAAAAGAAGTCTCACTGCCAAGGGAATTTTCTTTGCGTCACTGCCCGAGCAGTTAAAAGTGGGATAGTGTGAATGAAAAGGTTGTTGGTTATTAACTTCTACAGGCACAAATAACCACAATTCAGGGAAAAGTCCTTCTCTTGGTGCTGTTTTCTTCCCTAACAAGGAAAATTCACCTTGGTAAAGCTCAAACATGAACTTGTTGCACCAC
This sequence comes from Ceyx melanurus, assembly GCA_024611195.1. NCBI lineage: Eukaryota > Metazoa > Chordata > Aves > Coraciiformes > Alcedinidae > Ceyx > Ceyx melanurus. The sequence goes on from JANHGL010016560.1 coordinate 9,539, forward strand.
ATGGTCCTGTTGTGATTTCTAATCTGCAACAGGAGTTTAGGAATGTCAGTTACTGCAGTGGAATCTGGAAGGTCTCATGCTTGTGAGGAGACTGATCATTTCCCTAGTGCTCACCTTTCCCAGCTCCAAGATATTCTTGTGTTGGCATAACACAAAAGGCATGTTTCTTACCAAGTGTTTAATATTGTGTTTTAATATTGAATATAATGTGAAAAAATACATTGCAAATGAAACACAGAGGAAGGAAAAGGTATCACTGGCAATATGAGGTTTAGGATTGAAAAATCTCTGTAGATTTTTCACTTCAGCACTTCTGGTGAGTTTTTCTGAGTTATTCCCTAGCCACCTTCTGTGTAACAGCACGCATGCTGCTGCCAATCCAGTATCAGCTTCTTTAGTACCACCATTTTCATCTTCATGAAGTTTTTTTTTGTGCAGCTTTTCATCTGTCAAACATGAATTGAAGACAGTAAGAGAAAACCTGGTTTTCTTTCTGATAAGGGATTTCTCTGCTTCTTCCTTGGGAAACACAAATAGGTCATGAATATTGGCCATGTATTTTTAAGATAAAAATTATTTAAAGTTTAATTTTAGAACAGTAATTTTGATTGTTATACCAGCTTCAAACTGAACAGGAGGTATAATTTATAGTCTTGTATTACTTCTGAGCAACAGTTTTAATTACTTTCACTTGTCAGCCAGATGACCCCCTACTAAAACATAATTCAGGGGTTGTCACTGCAATGTAACCTACTTATTTTCTTCATGTAAATGTCTATAGGTGTAGCAGCTTTAACATACATTTACCATGGTATGCTCATTAGAGCTACAAAGACAATGATGGGACTCAAACATCTTTTGTGAGGAAAGGCTGAGAGCCCTGGGGCTGTTTAGCCTGGAGAAGCTCAAGCGGGGATCTTATGAATGTTTACAAATCTCTGCAGGGTGGGTGTCAAGCAGGAGGGGCCAGGCTCTGTTCAGTGGTGCCCTGTGAAGGGTGAGAGAAGGTTGCAAACAGAAACACAGAAAGTTCTACCTCAACATGAGGAAAAACTCTCCTGTGAGAGTGACAGAGCCTGGCAGAGGCTGCCCAGGGAGGTTGTGAAGTCTCCTTCTCTGGAGACTTTCCAGACCCACTTGGATCTGTTCCTGTGCGGGCTGCCCTGGGTGACCCTGCTCTGGCAGGGGGTTGGATTTGATGATCTCCAGAGATCTTCCAACCCCTCCCACTCTGATTAATTCCAAGAGAAGATGAGGCTGGATTGTCAGTTCTAGCTCTTTCATGCCCCCTGCCCTTCCCAGTTTCTTTCTGATTATCCTTTGTGAGTAGATGGAACAATCTTTATTGTTTTGTGGTGCAAGGTTTCTGCTAAGAAATGGTGTATATTTAATGTATGTGTTGAGATTGTGATTATCTGTAATGACTTAAGTTTCAGTTAGGTGATCTCTTTAGCATTGTTACAGCTTGTGATTATTTTTCAGTTCTGATAAGTCATACAACATGACATGCTGTTTCTAAATGGACATGTCCTCAAGGATGCCCTTCTGAGTGCTTTTTGGTATAGGTGTGGGATACTTAATTTCCCAAATAAACTAAAACTGAAAAGGAGATGAATTTGACATTGTTCTTGCTGTGAAGTGAGACCAGGTCTAAGCTGGTGTTGGAGCAATAGTCCTTTTTTGAAAAAATAATTGGAATATCTAAATGCCTTTGAAGTTTCTGGTTTCAAAACTGCCATCATCTATAAAGACTTGTCATTGCTTAATATTGTCATCATAGAAAAAAAGAATTTAAAGTAGAAAATAATCTCTTGAACACATCTGTGCTATGAGTGATGAGTAATATAAATACAACCTATACGTAAGAAGCATAAATATCAAATCACAGATAATGGGGCTGCAAGGTGTATTTCAGTGCATCCCCAATGCCTGAGGCAGAATGTATATTTATATATAAACAATCTAAACTATATGTAAACCTTACCTGAGAAATATTTATTTGACCTAATAGGTTTGAAACATCCACCCTAAAATCTATCCTACTTCTTATCCTACATCACCTTTTATGGTTTTTTTGTGTACCACTTTCAACACACTGAATGAAAAGCTCCTCAGAGTTACTCATAGAATCATAGAGTCATAGAATTGTCAGGGTTGGAAGGGATCTTAAAGCTCCTCCAGTTCCAAACCCCTGCCAAGGGCAGGGACACCTCCCCCTAGGCAGGTTGCTCAGAGCCCCATCCAGCCTGGCCCGAGAAACTTCCCAGGATGGGGCTGCCCCCACCTCTCTGGGCACCTGTGCCAGTGTCTCAGCACCCTCATGGGGAAGAAATTCTTCCTGATGTCTGATCTGAATCCACCCATCTCTAGTTTTAATCCATTCCCTTCAGTCCCATCACTACCCGACAGCCTAAAAAGTCCCTCCCCAGCTTTCCTGGATCCCCTTCAGATCCTGGAAGCCACCATAAGGTCTCCACAGAGAGAGATCATGGGACAGTAATACTCACCAAGTCTATTAAGTTGTAGGATCTGAAAACACGTTTACTTTTTTCAGTACAAATAGTTTTGGTATGTACTTTTCCTGCATCAATTCAAATCATACCAATGTTGACAACTCCAGAAATATGAGATGGGTCAGAAGAGAAGGCTGTGAGATTTTACAGGATCCTCATGACCAATATAGTCAAAGGGAATCTCATTTTTCAACATGCTTTGCAAATAATCTGTGTACTTGGCCTTTGTGGTCCTCTTCAGTTATTAGAGGTCAACAGCCTCACATTTTGGAACAAACCAACTGTGCTGCTTCATCAGTTTAAACTCTCTCTATATGGACCCTTTTCTGCATCTTGAGAACAAAGGTCCAAGTGTTCTTGCCAGCTCCACAGGACTGTATAGCATTTCAGGAACTTCCTAGACGTTTAACTGTAATTCCTAAATTTACAGTAGAAATTGTGAATGAAAAATCTTTCAGACTTGCAGCTGTATTGAACACAGCTGTTCAAGAAAGGCAAGTGATGCCAGCTAATTAAGATCATAGATTCACAGAATGCCTTGTGGATGCCATCCACAGCTCTTCCCTTGTCCACTGAGGTAGGCACTCCATTGTAGACAGCCACAAGATGGATGAGGCAGGACTTGCCCTTAGTGAAGCCCTGCTGGCTGGCTGATCATCTGCCTCTCCTCCATGTGCCTTACCAGAGCTCCTAGAACAATCTGCTCTAGGATCATCCCAGGCACAGAGCTGAAGATGACAGCTTGGTAGTTCCCAGGGTCCTTCTTTCTGCCCTTTTTAAAAATGGGTGTAATGTGTCCCTTCTTCCAGTCACCAGGGACTTCACCTGACTGCCAGGAGTTTTTGAATATAATGGAGAGTGGCTTGGCAGCTACATCAGCCAGTTCTGTCAGGACTACAGGGTGCATCTCATCTGGTCCCATAGGCTTGTGTATGTTCAGGGTCCACAGACACCTTTCAGATCTTCTGAAGGACTTTGGAAAGTGGTTCTGGAGCCTAAAAATATATTCAAACCTTCAGATTCAGAGCTGGGATCCTGACTTCCATAATTTCTTCCTTCTGCATCTCAAGTTGTTGCAGAACTTTTGAGTTCTCTGGTATTTTGGTCCATCCCATTTCTAGGAAATGTGCTTAGACTTTGTGGTGGGAAAGCAGCTCTCTCAGTTGACTAAAAGATTCCTCTTTCTATTTACATGGGAGGCAAATAGAAGTGCTGAGTAGTACCAGGAGTGGGTGGTTTGTGTGAAAAGTTGGGTGTGCTGTGGTAGATGCCATAGGCCTGATTGCTGGATCTCCCTGCAAACTGGAGCCTCTGACAGGAGTAACACTTTAGGAAAGCAGTGTTCTGACTACACTGCAATAGGGAGTGTGAATGGATCTCAGATTATGCCACCTCACTGCTTGTGATAGTTGCTGTGACAGCTGCCGCTGTTAACAGGCTGATTTACTGTTAGTTGTCCTTTTGTAAAGCATGAAAAGATGCAACTCTTTCTCAAAATAAACGTTCATTCTACTGATGAGCCTCAATTTGCTTCTCTAAAAAAATGAACATTCCAACTTCTCCAACCCTGAGTTTTCAGGTCATTTTATAATTTATTTTAAAAACTTGGGGAAGACATAGATTCCTCAAGGAAAGCTTCTACAGCTTCTGGAAGGCTGTATGATTATTCCTTGCATTAACTTCCCTTTCTTCCTTCACAACACTGTCACATTTCTTGGTGCTTGCATGGCAAGGGGATTGCTGTGCAAGAGACAGGAGGAATCCTGCCAAAGACATTTTGGTTCTTTAATTTCTTTAAGTATGTGTATTAAAGTTCGGATGAAGAGAGGCATTTTGGAAAGAGGATATGGCATCAATGTTGTTTTAATTTAGAGTTTCTAGGCTCTGAATTGCAGGAATGTGCTTCACTATAGAGACCATTTCCTAATGAGGCACTCTGCATTTACCAGGCTTTCCAGTAAATGGAGCTGCCTGTTTCATATTGGTTGTCAGGTTGGATGAGGGATTTCCTCTATCATTGGAAAGGCAGGCCAATGGCAGGGCGAGAGTCACCAGCTAATGTGGTCCCAATTTATTCCCTCCCAGAGCACTTTGTGAGCAGCTCATGGAGAAGCAGTGGCTGGGAGGCTGCTTCACCAGAGGGGGCCAAGGCTGATGCAAGAATACAGAGCTGAAGGTTGTCTAACAAAATCCAGATGTAGTGTGGCAAGCAGCAGCCACATGCCAGACAGAAGCCCACATGACATGTGTCATGCTGGAGCTGATGGAGACCCAAGGAGCTTTGGCCTGTGTTGTGGCCACCACTCTTCTGTTAGAAAATAGCCTGCTTGCCATTTATTCCTCTCCTTGTCAAGATAAGTTTTAATGGTCAGTATGGTTATTTTGTTTTAAACAGAGCAAAGCACTACTGTGCAGCTTGGTTCTGAAGAGAAGGTGTATCTGAATGGGCTGAGGTTTTCCTCTCTGTGGACTTTGAGTCTTAAGTGTTTGAGGTTTTCTGCTAGGATCTGCCTGGAGCAAAAACTGTTGCTTTCTGTGTTTGTCCAGTGTTTAGCACAGCCAGGCCTGACTTGACCAACATCTCTAGGCACTGCAATGCCATAAGTGATAAGTAATAGTGGGGACATTTTTTAGGAGGCTCTGAACCATATAATTCTCTTTTTTTTCTTTCTTTTTTTTTTTTTTTCTGGGAGCTTGGAGTGCTGTGCAATTGAATTGTTTGTAAATCACAGAAATCATAGCAATGTCTGGGTTGAAAGGGACCTCTGGAGCTCATCTAGTCCAACTCCCCTGCTTCTCACAGGGACATCTGCAACTAGAGCAGGTTGCTCAGAGCCTCCTTAAGCCCCACCTTGAATGTCTCCAGGGTATTAATACATAATGTTTCGTAATTATTCCCAATTCTTTTATAATATTCCGTAGCAAAAGTTATAATGAACTAGCTTGATTCAGTGTTATCGATGCTGGGATCTCAAAAACTTTCATTTTAAGTGGTGTTACTCCAGGTTAGATTAATCCTGGATACATTTTGTTATTTTGCCTTTTCCTAAATATAAGTAATTTGCAGATCAATTCCTCAGTCTTTTAAGAACATGGTGAGTTTCAGTCCTACACTTGAGCATGCTCACAGAACCACCCAGCTTAAGCTTTCTCCACATATTTCTTAAATCCATATTTTCTTCTATCACACAGATTGTTAATGAAAAACACTGAAGAGTACTGGGGTCAGGACACAGCTTCACATAACCCACTTCATTTTTCAGCTATACCTGTAATCTGTTCTTAAAGAATATTAGTGAAGGAGACCTTCAGTCTTGAGAAGTGTTTTCTGTGGTTCACTGTATTTAGCATTCTAGTGTTATTGTGCCTCTCTTACTGCAATTTAAGCTCATTAATACTTTATCTGTTATGAGCATAGAAGAAAAAACAAACCACAACTATTTCTTTTCACTTTTTAGTAGCTTTTTTGGTTTACACAGAGACATCTCCTCTGTGTTTTTCTCTAAACAGGGCAGTCTCAGTTCTTCCAGTTTTCATGTGTGTGTTTTCTAGCTATCTGATCATTTCAGTTGTTCTTTCTTAGATTCTAAAGCTCAAAATGAGGCCTTTCTTTAGCTGAATTTATTCATAAAGCATGTCATGAGGCAGTGTCAGAAACCTTACTGGAGTCTTGCAATACCTCATAAGTTCCAAAGAAGAACCATTAATAGCTTTCATTATAGTAGATAAACTCTTTCCTAGTATGGTATAGTCAGAGCTAGAAAACTTTTAAGACATCTGATTTTTTTGATTTTTTTTGAGTACTATCTCATTTGTTCTTTTCCTTTTCTGGACTAAAATGATATTATTCGAGTATTAAAACAAATTTTGTTAGTCACCTAGCACTTTCAGCTTCTCCATGAGAAGCCATGAGCACTTTCAGCTTCTTAGCTTTATTATTTTAATTGAGTAGAAGATAAACATTTGTCCTTAGCTTCCTTTTCATTTGAATGTACATCTCTGGTGTCTGCTTTTTCTCCCTTAGTGCTTCCACTTCATGTGGTCCCTCACCTTTCTTGTTCTTGCCATACACACTCTTGCTGTTTGCTTATACTTAACTTGGTGAAAAGAGCTCCTTTCTATTTTTGCAAAGGGAGATAAGAAACCTTATGCTGTTGAAAGTATGGATTATGCAGTCAGCTTGCTTGCCACTCAGAGCAGTCTTTAGTCCTTGTCATTCCCTTCCACTTCTGTAGCCTCATCGTGATCATTCCTCCCTCTGTGGGCCAGCATGAGTTTGAGAGGCCATTATGTACCATTCCCATAAATTGAGAGGAATTATTTGGTGATGACTAGTAGTATTAATAGTTAGCATTTATGCAATATTTAATATATATTTAATCTAGCTGTGGAAGTCCCAAAGCTGTTTTCTCTGTGCTATGTTGTGCTTCTTCCCTGCAAAGATTTTGACTGGCTTTCCTTATGGGGCCAAGGTACTGCAAAGATTTGTTTCTCAAGTAAATGTGGTTCATGGGATCATGAGGAAAAGGAAAGAATTTTAGATTCCAGAATAGCTTCTCCCCCAAAAAATGCTATTTTTCCACTGTTACTTGTTTCCCTGGAAACCCTGCACACTGACACCTAACACTCCTCTGCTGTGCACTTTTCCAAGCTGAAGTTCCACTGGTTGGAGTGATTTCTGCTTGTAACAGGAGACTGTAAAGCAGGTCGGAGGAGACTGACAGGCAGGCGTTTTCCTCTTTCTGCCATGGCTGTATCAGGGTGACCACACTCCTGGCAGTTTCTATTACCACCCTTCCTGATGCAAGAATACAGATTCTTTGAGGCATGCAGTTAGTCTTTGCTTTGCCTTAGCTGCCCTGTTTTGAAACCATGACTGATGAGAGTGATTACTTTGTAAGCAAAGAAATGTATTTTTTAGCTGATGTGGATACAGTCACTGCAGGTAATAATTGCAGTAGTGCTATTTCTCTGACTGAACTCTTGTTCTCTGAGAGCATCTGAGAGGTCCCAGCAGTGTGGTGGTGCCCATCGAAGTTTAGTGTGTGGGACGTGTTTGAATTTACTGGCTTTAATGTACAACGGTGCCAAAAGATAGGGTTTTTATGGCATATTCTTAGCTGTACTGACTGTAGCTGCCATATGTGTGAGCAGGCAGAAGTGTGGGAAATCACTCTGTACACTGCCTATTCAGGAAGCTATTGGACTAGAAACAGGGGAAACTTCTGGCTAAAGGGAACATATATCCACTGCCTCTTGGCCCTGCTACAAACAACCATGGCTCTGTGCTTTCTGTTTGTGGCCTAATTTTTCCCCAAGTTCAGCATCAGTTTTCTAAAACCTGTTTCAGTCTGTCAGAAACATTCCTCCATTAATGGATTGTATTAATATTTTAATATTATTATTTTACAGCTTTTTAATTCACTAAAATTTTGCACGCATACACATAAATTAACTGGATAGTTGCTGACAGCGTCTACCGCCACTTTTACAATATCTTTTGTAATCTCAAGGATTACATACTCTATAGTAAATTATTTAACCACCATTGTCTCTAACTAGAAAATCAGGATTTCTGGACTTTAGGTTAGCAGCTGAGACACCTTCTATCCCATTTCTGTAAGTGACAACCAACCTACTAGTGTTTGGTATCAGTTAAAACTGTTAAGGCCACACTGGGAGGGAGGACCAGGCTTGTTAGTGGTACTGTAGAATCACAGAATGGTTTGGGTCCTTAAAGGAGGACCTTAGAGATTGTCTAGTTCCGTTATAGAGTTAAGAATACTGGATGAGCTGATTTCTCCAGAAGACTGCCTAGAAAATCTATTTTTGGACCTAAAAAATAGTAGTTCTTTAGTCTGTGAATAGGATTTCTGGATGTTAGTTCGGTGTAAATCTAGACCATGTCATTTCATGTCACAGTTGTACCATGTGGTGGCTTTCTGTAGCTACTGCAGCACAAGCCACTGATCTGCTAGGCATTGCTTTTCAGTTAAAGAGAATATATTAGACCAGGTCTTTCCAATACATTCCTCCAGTAGAGCATTTACATATTTGTTTCTACGAGACTTCTGTGCTGCAGATTTTATGTGAAGAGCAGTGACCCCTCCTCAATCTCTGGCAGTCTGTGTTGGCTGCTGGGTTTGTGGGATCAACATCAAATCGTGGGCTCAACAGAAAGAGCAGCTTAAAAGAGCTCAGGATGGCCAATAGTTGCTCTTTCAAGGAGTAAAATGATGGGCACAGCTTCTTATGCTGAACTTGCCCAGTTGGTGGGATAGCTGGGAAGGATCCGTGCACAGCAGCAGGATGTGCCTCAGAGGTAAAAAATCTGAGGCTTTTTGACAATTGGTTCTGTGGCTGGGTTGGTTTGGCACCACTCTTTTGGTATTTGAATGGCTGAACTGGAAAATACAGGGAGTTTATGATTACATTTACATCTCATCATTGTATAGGGAACTCTGAAGTTTTGTTGACAGAGAGGGTCCCACTTCAACACGGAAATAATCTTGATGAGATAAACCCATGAATGTATTTTTTGGTGAAGAGACAAGTATTTCAGATACAGGCAGATTTCTAATGATTTGTTTGAACTCAGCAAAAATCCTGTGGTTTTCCAAGACAAATGTGTAACCATCCTTACTGATATTTTATTGATTAGATACAGCTCTTTCTGTACTAAATCACTGCTGTTCATTTGGGCACTGTCTGTAAGACACACGTCCCCTTTGCCTCATCTTCATTCAAAAGGTGCTAACTTGGTACAGCATGCTTACCTGGTCATACCTTTATTGGCATTATTTCTCATGGAACACCCAGTACACTGAACAGCTTCACACTGAAGCTAAAAAGCAAGGTGCTATTTGTGGTTCCTCCCTTAGATGAAAAGCCTAATGAGCTTGTTGCTTTAAGCACTGTCTTCTATAAAAAGTGATTCAAATATTCCTCGTCAGTAGAAAGGTAGTGGCATAAATCTGAAGAATTTTACCAGCTTCAGTATTGGTTTTAATTGGTGTAAGATTTGTAACTGGTGAGGTGATAGGTGATGTCAGTTGTGCTCCAAAAACTTATAAGGAGAAGGTAAAGTCAGAGATATGAGGTGACTGGTTGGGTTCTTAAACTAAATATGTGGAAGGTTTCAAGTAGATTACAGATCAACAGTTGTATGATTTAATATGTCAATGATGTGTTCTTTGCTTGAAGGAGAATTGTGCACCTAGAAACACGTCATGAAAATTAATGATCTATAAGATAGAATATATTGCATGTTTGGGATTTTACTGTGTTATTTGGGGAGTAACATAATAAATCAGTGGGTTTTTTGCTTGAGAAAAGTACATGGTCTGCAACAGAGAATTTTAATCCCCAGCATCTTAAAAATTGATAATGGAAAAGTTAAGTCTTAACTGTACAGAATGAATTTAAGCTTCAGTAAATAGTGAGCTGTTGATAAACAGTGATCTCAGGTATTTTTGAACTTATGCACTGAAATACCTCTCAGTCTACAGATTTTTTTTTTCTCATCCACTCTGTTAAGCTCCTTAGAATTCTGAAAATACCTTTTTGAAACAATCTGATGGAGCTTAGTCCAGCCCACTATATCTCAACCTAATGAATGGGTAATGCAGGGGAAAATACAAGTTTCATGTTGCAGTTGGAAATCTAAGATATATGCTGTCAATTATGACAGTATTTCTTGATACTAACCTTCAACTAATTTATGTCCCAAGTTGTGGGAATTGATAGTGTATCAGGTTTATCAAAAGTAGACATAGAGTTTTTAAATTAGGCATCAGTTACTGTGGTTTCTTCACATAGATAGGTGCTGATGGCTGCAGAATCCCCTCAGTTCTGTTAAATTCATGGTGTTATGTTTTAAAGAATCTGTCTTAAAATTACCATTAATGCTTTGGTGCTGAATAAATGATGCATTTTTCTCCTTAACAAGTACATTCTGTTTTCTTCACTTCTTTTCTAAGATGAAAACCAAGGAAAAGATGTGTAGTTTTTCCCTAGAGGCAATGTTTTTGCCACTTGACAGTTGTGAATGGGTGTAGGGATGGAGATTCTTTTGCTGGCTGCTAACCTGGGGAGCTGTGAGGAGGCTGGTACCAGCTGCCAGCTCTGAAAGATTCAAGATGAGAAAGCTGAGACTGATGGAGCTCCTGCTTCCAGTCCCTCCCTTGCCTGAGGGTCTGTGGATGAAGCTGGCAAACAGGAGGCAGTGACTTTGGCAGATCTTCTTTAGGACAGTTGTGTTTTGTTGTCTCTGAGCAGACCTGTGTCAAACACAAACTAAAGGAATGGTTTCTGTCTGCCTTTCTTTGCCTTAAATGTGGTACCAAAGATTTCTGTCTCTTCTGTACCAAGAAATGCTTTTAGAAATTAGTCCAAGATTGTGTGTAAAGACAAAATAAGTCTTAAACTTTGTTATCAAAATATTCCTGTCTTATTTTATTTAGTATAATCAAACATTTATCATGTGGGTATAACATGAATTTGCTGGTTAAGCATCCTCAGTTTCAAATAGGGCTAAGTTTTTACCTTTGCAGTAACTCGCTGAACAATTTTTTGTTGTCAATAGTACAGATGAACATTAGGCTTTTAACTTCCATAAGGTTTAGTTTACAAATGTATATTAAACTGGGATCACAGTACTGGTGCTGGGGGAAGTCATGGTCTTTTGTCTTGAATACAGCCCTGGTTAAATGACAGCCATTTTATTATAGGGTTTAGTCCCTTTGTTTGAGCACAACTTTACAGTCACAGAACTTAGTCTTTTGTTCTCTTTCTTTCTGTTTACCACCAATTCATGTCTGTCTTGGTGTGAATACAAATATTTCCTGTAGATGAGCAAACAAAAAATAAATGGAGCTCTTAAGCTGACTACAGCAAAATTCTTCTTAGAATCTGAACAACCAAGGTATCTCTTAGTTTTGCAGTGGAAACAACTCTTTTAAACACTCAATGTACCACACTCAATTCTTTTAGTAGTTTAAGAAATTACTCCTTACTTTTCTCACATTAGTCTGAAATGTAACTGTGGTTTCTGATGCCAAGCCAGTGTGCCCTCCATCTTCAAAACACTAGTAGATAGAACCTTGGCTTTGCCTCCTTTTTACAGCTAGCAACCCAAACTCCTGCCAACTGCTGACATAAATGGTGTTGAAAAATAATAAAAGCAATATAGTGATCCTTAACAACACACACATATATAAGTTGTTTAAAACTTGGGAAGACTGCATGGGTTTGTTTATTTTGTGGAAGTAATAACTGCTGTACTTCTAGGTTTTCATTTGTTTTGGTTTTGGGTTTTTGGTTGGTTTTTTTAAGGGAAAATAGACTCATTTTTACATATGGATCTTCATTTTGTGCAGCTGTCAGATCTCTTTCATATCTCATATGGAGACAGGCAAGATATCAGCAAGATACTCTTCTGGAGTGGAAAATTAGTAATTTACATATGTGATGGGAAGGATCCACAGATTGGGAAGTGCAGACTAAGACTAGTTCCTTATTGTCCATCTCTATCCTTTCCATCACCATCAGATGATTAAAAGATTTCCTGATGCCTCTGTCCTCTTCTCTTCCGTTTTTCTGATTACCAAAGCAAGTAAGTCCTTCTCCACTGTGAGTAGCAATCTATTTCATCATACAAAGAAGGCTTAAAAAAATCTGATGGTTTTCTTGTTTCCTCCTAGGTCTTCTAGTTTCAAATAAACCAGTTGAGGTTGCCCCTGTCCTTCCATTCATGCATCTCTACTTCTCTGCTTTCTCAGAGCTCTTTAATATGTGGTATCACCTATCTAATGACTTTGCAGTAAAAGGGTTGGTCAAGGAAGAAACACCAGAGGTATGACTGGCTGTTTTATCATCTTGTTCCACAAACCTCTTTCTTTTGGTGTCTCCATAGCAGAGACAGAATTTTCTAACATTTTTTTCTAAGTTTTACAGTGTGCTTTATGGTGCCCATGGGGTGTGCCCCTACCCAAATGTAATGGCATAATGTGATGTAAATGACAGAAAGACCACAGGTTAGGAATAGATTGGGCAGTGATGGGAATGCTGTCTGAGATGCAGACACCTCAGAGGCACATCTCTACACATTGCATGCTGTGAATTTTGTAGGAGGAGGAGATCTTCTTTCCTTGGTAAGAATGATTTTAGTGCAAATACAGCAGAAAACCTGAATGTTACTTGTCTTTCCAGATAGTACTGTTATCTTTGATATGGACTTAACAGGAAAAACCAACCTCTGCAGAAGAAAAAGAAAAAAAAAAAAGATTTATTGTGAGTGTCCTAGCTTGTGCACTTGGTGCAAGAGCAGGGCAAATGGACAGGAATCATCTGTCCAGCTCTGCACTGCACATGTGCTGCTGCTGTGGGCAGGAATCCTGCCTCTGTGGACCAAACACAGGGACAGTGTGGATGGACAGGAATCCTGTGTCTGCAGACCACACACACATGGTGTGAACAGACAGGAATGTGATGTCTGTGTGTTTGTGTGGACCTTCTGAGGCAGGGCTCTTCCATGTGGATGACAACCCTAATAATTGGCCATAGAGAGAAAATTCGTAGCTTTAAATCAGTTTGGGGTAGCAAGGCTCTGTTGGTTGTCAAAGGAAATGCCCTTTCAACTCTTCCCTCCAGCAGTTACTATGGAGGATTTTTACTAGATTCAAAGATGAAAGCAAGTCAGAAAAAAAAAAATAAAAAATAAAACCCATGTTATTCTTTATATGCAACAGCTTTTAAAATGAATTTCAGAACAAGCATAAATAGTCTTGAGGTTACATTGTGGGTTTTTTCTTTAAGTTGCTATCAAAACTGTTTATATCATATAGACACAGACACATTCGTGTATACACCCAGAGCTGGGTTCTGGGCAGTTGCAGACAGTCTGTGTTGAGATGATACTGAGCAGCTCACATCACTTTAGCATCTAGGAATTTGTATCTGTACATAACTACTTCTTTTTTTTTCTTTCTTTTTGCCAAGAACAGCATGTATAGACAGGGGTTGCTATTAACAACTCTTTGAAGCTGCAGGCAAATACAGTTGAAGTGGAGAGGCATGTAACAATAAAAATACGTAAGGCCAAAAGAGCTGTTGTGCAAATACTGATACATACCTTCCAAAAATAAAAATACCTGGGTAAAGGGATGCTTTTACTATCTTTAAAGACACAGTCATAACAAAGATTTGCAAACTTCCAAATAACAACAGCTAGGAAAGGTGCATGTAGATATACATGACCAGGTGGCCCACAGATTATTTTGTTTGAACAGGGGATCACAATTCGCTTTAAGATTTTACAATAGGATGCGTCTTATATATGAATTCCTAAGTGAGATTTTGCCAATCAGCTTTCATAGGTATCACTGGGCTGAGGAAATTTCTGTGTTCAGACAAGGAGAAAGAATAAGATACAAAAGCAGAGTGTCTAAGGCAGTTGGGTTTTACAGGCAGCTTTGTGAAGCTGAGCACGTGCGGGTGGATTTATTTTGAAAAGGAGAAACAAATACAATAACAAAGGAAAGAGAGATGGAGTGAGGTAGACAGGAGGAAGATGTGCAAGCTGTGGAGTGAAGCTGAAGTGAAAAGAGGAGAAATCTCAAGTAAATTTTCATAACAAAACAGGAGTCCCATCAACTACAGCATATACCTGCCTGTTTTAAGGGATAAGATATAGGTAATTTAGGGAATTTTCCTTCATATAGTTGTAGACTTTTAAGATTAATCTTATCTCTGATCCTTTATGTTGATGCTTACATTGCCTAAGTTTAAAGTAATCACAGAATCATTATAATGTTGGAATGCATTTCCAGCCTTAGCATAACCTGAGATATCTTTTGCATTTTGCTTTGTAAAACACTCGTAGCACCAACCTACCAAAGTATTTAGGGAGTGTTTATGCTCCAAGGTACATTTCAGCTTGTTTTTCTTTTTTGTCTTTGTTTCTCTCATTGATAAAATACCGGGTGAAATTTTTAGCTTGGTCCCACAAACACTGTGAGAAGGGAAAAATGAGCAAGGGGAGAAGTAATCAGGAGTCGCAATCAAGAGGAGCATGACAAGACTGGTATATACTTCCATGTTATAGAAGAAGCACGTCACTTTTTTATTCAAGTGAGTTGTCCTCAGTGTATGTGTCAATGCAGGCTAAAGAGACTGACTAAACTCTCTATATTAAACATTTGGTGGACATGTGAACTAAACATGAGGGGCTTGCTACTGTTCACTTAAAAATTTGTAGCAATTCAGCCTCCCAGAATCTTGAAGAAAGGCACAGAGTGTGGTAGCAGAAAACTCTTCTGTTCTGCTCTTATAACTTAAACAAAACAAGCTAGTTTGGACCAGCTTTTATCCTAAAGTCCTCCAAATAAAAGTATAAATGACAGTGTTATTCATCTGCTTAGCCAAACTCCAGTTCCCACCGACTAACTTTGCAGTTTATTGACCATTTTCAACCAAATTTGACAGAGGGAAAGAAGTCTCAAAGATTGTGTAAATTATAGGGACTTAATTAACATCCACAGCTGGATAGAGGTGAAAAAAAAGCTTGAAGTGGTGCTCCCACACAGGGAAAGGCCAGAAGAATTGAGCTGTAATATATTTTGTTTGGCTGTAGCATACACATATGGCTGGCCATTCAGAACATACATACTTTCACACAGGTCCCAGCTGACTCTTGCCTGGAGACACCATGGGGGAGGCAGGCTGCAGAATGAGATTATTATAGGGTTGAAGGCCATGCTCAGAAGATGGAGAACACTAATCCAAAGCACGCAGATTTCATTAGCCAGCATAAAATGAGGAATAAAGTGGACTCCTAGGCTCTTCAAGGGCAGCCGTGCTGTCTGCAAAAGAAATCAGTTCTTGACTGAAGAAAGAAGTAACAAAGACAGCACAATAGATGGAGGGTGGGTGTAACAGCATGATTTAGCAGAACCCAATTGCTATGCAGCTAATTTAAAGAAATTAGTCTTTTCTGCTTTCAGGGCATGTGGCTGCAGAGGATACTGATCTTCTGTTCTGTGGCAGGGAATTCTGCACCAAGACCCTTCTTTGCTGTGCTGTGGAACCAAGATCAGACTTGCCCTAACAACCATAGGGCATGAGTGTCAGAAATGCCTAACTGCTTACTTTAAACCTAGAGCATATAGGTTTTATGTGCTCACTACTGGAATGTGAGTATAACCAGTTCTCTTATTTCGTCAAAGATCTCCAGCGTCCTTTCCAGCTCCTGACATCCTGTGATCTCAGGAATGAACACAGCAGCTCGTTTTGCTTGCTGTTGCTGTCTTCAATTTCAGTAAATAATTTCTTCAGTTTTGTGTAGCACGAGGGATTCAGGATTCTTTGAGGCTGTTGTTACAGGATACCATTTGTCCTTTCCATCCCGCCTGAAAGTTTTCTTTGATGCATAGGCCACCCAGTCAGTATAAATTGGGTTTACAATATGGTGGTAAACATTCTCAGACTCCAGCCCTTGCTCAGACATCTTTGACATACAGGAAAACTCACCTTAATGATATTTCTGCCTAAGACCCTTACATGCAGTGGAAAGATGCCAAAATGCTGCATTTGCTCCTGGGTAGTTAACAATATAAGGAGGAGAGATTTTAGTTCGTTTTCTTTTTAACGTGGAATGGGCAGATTCCACCTCTTGTGAAATAAATAATTGAGAGGCTATTCTATTACCACTGATAATGTCAGGCTTCAGCACAGCTTGAGGTATCTCTAAAGAAAGCACAAGAGAGCTAGGGGAACACAGACTATAATGCTGAAGTGGAATAACACAAAAAGGAGTGCCTTGATGCAGAAGATCCAATCCGGATTGGTTTTTGCATCACTGCATTTCAATAAATTTTGTCATCAGGCAAACCCATAGTTAATTATTTGTCCATCTCCTAAGGAGCCAGTAAAGTTCCATGAGACGCATTCATTGGAAAATTTCAAAGGGAAAATTTCAGTTCAGAGTTTGCTTTTTAAATCTGTCCATCTCTATCTACATATATAGGAGATAGCCTTGGAAAGAGTTCTATATCTAGATGATCTGCCTCCTTTAATTTAGTTCAAAGGTTTATGGGATAGGAATTCTCCAGAATAAAATTTCTTTGTAATTACCACGTGGGGATATGAACAGAAAAAATGAAATCATTAAACATAGAAATTAACTGGACTGATAAAGTCTTTCACTTGATAATGTAGTATTGTTGTAATACAATGTAGAAGCTGGTATCTCAGGTAGAATCTGTGTGAAATCTAGCAGGCTCTGACAAACCCCAGCAGCTGCACCTGCTCTTTGTTGGGCTCACAAAAACACAGGCTTTAGGATGCACTGTACTGGACTGTAGTAACCAGGATGGCCTTCGTTTCTCTGCAGCTGAATATTGTGTTTGGTTGCTGCTAACAGAGGAATCTCAGTTGCTTATCTTAAACATGGCCAAAAGGAAAACCAAACCTAACTGATGATGTGTCTTTTAAACCTTATAAGCAAAAATGACAACTTGGCCTGTACTATCCCTTTGCAAATTTGAACAGTGTCTCTCGGATCATTCCATTTCATGAATGGGAAGGAGGCAGAGAAGAGAATACTTGAAACAACCTTTCAGACACCCTGTGCTCAAGGTAGGTGTATATTCAAGGTAGTTATAGATCTTAGAATCATTCAGGTTAGAAAAGACCCTTGGTATCATCCAGTCCAACCATTAACCCTACTCTACAAAGTTCATCCCTAAACCATGTCCCTCAAAACCACATCCAAATGACCCTTAAACACACCCAGGGCTGGTGACTCAAGCCCCTCCCTGGGCAGCCTCTTCCAGCCTCTGGCTGCTTTCTGTGAAAATCTTTTTCCTACTGCCCAGTCTAAACCTCCCCTAGTGCAGCTGGAATCCATCCCCTCTTGTTCTATCACTAAATGACCCGTGAGAAGAGACCAGCACCAGCCTCTCTACAGTGTCCTGTCAGGTAGTTGTAGAGAGTGATGAGGTCTACTCTCAGCCTCCTCTTCTTCACACTACACAGTCCCAGCTCCTCCAAAATCAGATTTGTTCTCCAGACCCTTCCTCAGCTCCGTTGCCTCCTCTGCACTCTCCAGCAGATATACTCCAGATACTTACACAGGACATCCTATTCTAAGAAGAGGCAAGGAGGGATTATTCTTCCCATGTTTCTGACAGCCGGATTGCAGCTGGGAGCCAGTTGGCTGTTTACAGCAATATGACTCACTGCATATTTTCAGCAAATAGAAAAGGACTAGCTGAAAGTCATTTCAAGAATATAATTTTCAGAGATACTGATTTTGGCATTATATTTCTGTGTTATTAGTGGTGAAAAGGTTTCTAAAATGTTGGATTTGCTTGTGTGCTTCCAGTGAAACATTGAACACAGATGGAAATAGGATGACTCTAATTCACTGACACACTGTCACCACCACATATCCATTTGTCACAAGTGCAGTCATTATATTCATGTTCACTTATTGTGGGGCTTTTTAAGCTCTACATTAAAGGATTAATAAAGCTTGTTTAGACTGGTTAGGAAAGCCAGAGATCACCCTACTCAAGTATTTTATAAAAAATGAACAAGTATTCCCTGATGTCATGGTTTCTGCTGTGTTGGATGGTGAATAAACAGATATGATGCAAACTCTTTGAATCAAAGTTACTGTAATAAGAGTATGAAGCAGGCTAGATTAATATAGAAAATGCACATTTTAGGAGGGAGTATCTGCTGTTTATTAGAGATCTTGTCTAGAGATACAAAAATGTGAGATTTCTACCAAAAAAATTGGACTCAAAAACTTGCCAGAGTAATGGTTAGCAGAACACTAGCTATCCTGCAGAAATGCTGAAGAAAGGTATGTATTCTCATTATAACATACAACTTGGTGCAACCTTTCACTATTCCTAAAATATATTTTAAGCAATGTCTGTAGTTAAATATGTGGGTTTCAAATTGATGTGTTGAATTCCACCATAAAGAGTTTGTCAAACCTTGGCAGGACTTGTCTAGATTTTTTACCAGAATATGTCTCTCAGTTTCCCTACAGTTTGTGGATCAGCATCAGGATTTTTTCTCATGTAATAATTTAAATCTGATAAGATCTGTTAATTTGGTCTTCAGGGTAGAGGTGCCCAAACAAGCTACCAGGATAGCCTGCAGTGAACATAAAAAATTTCTTAGGAACCTCCAGGTGAGCTTGTGCTTTGAAGCAGTGCATCCATGAAGTGATTCTTAAACAAAATTCACCACGGCTCCAGTTCTGGCAGCTAAAGTAGTATACGTGTGCTGTTTGGAATGAAAGCTTTCAGGTGTTGGCTTTGTTAGAATCATCTACTCCATGGTAATTTCCTTGTTTACCCAAACATTTCGTGATCACAGAATAGAGGCCGTATGATAACCAGAAAAAAGCATGGTGAAAATAGTGAAATCTCTGCAGGACCATGAACAAAATAAAAAAGAGCACAGTTAAAAGAAGTGCTGATGCTGACCATTCATATTTATGATTAAAACAAGTTTATATTTTCTCCTGGTGCTTTTTAGTAGTAACTGCCTGCTGTAGCAAGGGGTAGGACAGAGGCCAGGGTTAAGGAATGATGAGAAGCAAGAAGGGTGCTAAGGATAAGTGTACCAGAGAAGCAAAACGACAACTTCAGAAGTTCTGGAGGGAGGGTAGGGGGGAGAGAAGGGAGAGTTGTCGTGGTCTGATAGTGCTGGAGTAGTCTAATCCATAGCTGGAGAAGCTGGCTGGTTTTTAGGTGCAATACCCTTGTCAGTGTTATGTTTTAGACCTGAGGTTCACAGATTCTGGTCTGCAGACTTCTTGTGCCAAGTTCTCCACATTCATTCCTGGTTTTCAGTTAGGAGCTTGCCAGTGTGTGATGCCTCTTCAGTAATTCTGAGGATTAACAGTAGTCTAAAGGTTTTAGGGCTGTTCTTTTGCACAGAGATTATCAGGAGACTAAAGAGCATTATTTAAGCTTTAACAAGGTTTTGGGGGGTGTTTGTCATTGGAGGGCGAGGAATAAGGTTACTAAATCTGTTCTGTCAAAAAAAAAAAAAAAGAAACCTCTTGGGAAAAAAAATCATGAAACCTGTTGAGTTGTGGAGTTGTTTGTTGGGTTTTTTGTTTGTTTGTTGTTGTTTTTTTAATTATTTTTATTTATTTCATTCTAGCATTTTCTGTGCATATGAATGAAGAAGGTACCTGTTGTGGCACATGGTATTTTTTAAGCAGAATTTGGGTCTAACAACCAGTTCTTATCATCACTAGTTCTGCTTACAAGCTCTGGAGGTTTTACAGAAAAGCACTCCTGACACAACCAATTTGTCTGCACTGCTCATTTATTTCCTCACAGGACACAGTGGTTAAACCACTTTGTTGTTCATACTTTTTACAGTGATGTAGAAATGTTTGCCCTAGGATCTGAGCCATAACCTCATAAGGTGGGAGAGGACTGTATAATAGCACCATGACAAAGCAGTTCAGGACTGCAGGATGTTGGAGTGGTTTCCCCACAGTAAAGTAAATGGTTTGTTTTAAAATCATTGCAACACCCATATGTTCTAGAAATTCCCATCCTTTTGAACATTTTTTTTCTGGAGAGGAGCAGGAAGTGAAGTCATGTATTTGCAGTTATTTAAAATATTTCCAGGTTGTTTGGTTTTCTTTTTTAAAATTAGATTTTTAAAATTAGAAGTTCATCACTTAGTATTCCAGTCCTAAGCAGAAGCTTTTTATTTCAGTGTTTGACATAAAGAGAAATTTTTAAAATCATTATCCTGTTTAATTCTTTTTCACAATGCTACTTGGAATTTTAATGTTGGAAAATAAGTTTTAGGGGTATCTATCGGGAAGTAAGCTGCTTTTCTTCCATCTCTTGATTTTTTTGCCTAACTTCAGTGATACATGTGTAAATTCCTTCTTGTAGAGAAATCATGATACTGATTTTGGTGTTTTCTTGCCATGCACTTGTATATCTTAGATATGCACTCTTAGATTAACAGCAGAAGAAGTAGAAGATCAGGTTGGATTAAAGGGGGACCATAGAAAACATTCTTCTAGGTGAACTGAAGATGATGTATGATTGTTATCATCAGATTGCTGCAGAAATGGTTCTGGGTTAAAAAGTTCAAAGGGATCTAAGCAGCTGAATTGTATTTAGCAACCATGAGGAATTTTGGAACTTAGCTCCTACTTCTTTTGAAAACTTCAGTCTTGATAGCTGTAAAGTTATCTGAAGATGAAAAGCCTAAGTAGTAAGAATTGCAGCACATTTAGATTGAAGTAGACCTCTGCTTACAACCACCTGCTGAGAGCATCACCCCCCAGAGCATCTTGCTGAAGGCTTTGTCCTGACACATCTTCCCTATCTGCAGGTCAGAGATTCTGAAGCCTCTTGGCAGCCTGTTCTGGTGTTCAACCAGCCTCAGTAAGAAATCAGTTTTCCTAGTCTCCAACAAGAACTCTTTGTTCCATCTTCCAGTGTTCTCTCTTGTCCTGGCCCCTCCAGGAAGAGCGTGGCTTCATCTTCTCAATTTCCTTCTATCAAGTCATTAAATGAGCTAAACCAGCCCATTTGCCTCAGCCTCTTCTCATACCTCCTGCCAAGCATTAATAGTTGGTGGATCTAGTTGGAGCTAGGTGATGGAAGGACACAACCTCTTCAGTTCCACTTCAGAATTTCCTCTCGGGGACACTCTGCTATACATTTATATATCTTTATATTACTCTCTTCCTGTATTAGCACTAGCATAGTTGTTTGTTGGGGTTTTCTCATGCAATATCATAAAACATGCTGTCTCTCTCTGAGAAGAGCTACTTTTTCTCTAAGGAAAGTTAATGTGCTGTACTAACATTCTGCTTTTTTTTTTTTCCACATGAAGGTCTTGTAAAAAGATATTCTTTATTATCAAACCCCCAAATTTCCAAAGAAATGTGAAATCATTTAAAATTAGTAGCTCTCATTGCAAAGAAGAAATTGTTAAAGTGCCAAGCTTCAGTATAATAAAATAAATATGGAGAAAGCACCTTTACAATAAACTGGTTGTTTAAGTATTAATGTAGCATGTTTCAAGTAGTGATTTATGAATAAGGAGTCAGACTTGGAATTCCAAACTTGTTTGACAAAACAGAGCAAACAATATAAAGATTTTGCATGATTAATTCACTTATTGCTTAAGCTTAATTTACTGTTAGCTTTTGTTAAATCAATCCAAAATAAAATCAAAGCCAGATTCAAACTCTGGACCTTCTTTATAATGGTCTGAGTACAGTAGAGTAGAAACAACATTCAATAGCCTCGAGATGCTCATTAAAATGAGAGTTTTCAGTGAGAAACCATGCAGTTATGAAGGGATTGAATCAACAGCTGGCATTTTTACAGGGAGTTTTGAGCTTTCATTTAAGACATTTAATTTTAGTGCATCTCAGATGATTTAATATGTCTAGCTGTACATAATTTACTGTATCATATCTAACATAGGTCTGTCTAGCCTTATTTTTTTGGAAGACAAGGATTTCACAGAGCTCAAAATGAGGTTTTTGTCTAACTTATATGCTGGAGGAGAATTGCCATCACTGCATCTTGGACATGCCTGGGTGGGAGTGTCCAACGACAGCAGCACCCAGATAACTCCAAGTGAAGTGTGTGGCTCAGGGATGGCAGCTCAGTTTGCCAGACCCTAGACCCAGCTCTTCTCTAGTCTCCCTGAGGCTACTTCTGGAGTGTTATTGCTGGGGGGGTGGGACATGTTGCCCAGCTGTTTATGTGTGTATTTGTAGGTACTTGGGGACCTCATTTCAGGATAGAATGTTAATAGGACCTTATCTCACTAACATAGTCCTTTGCAGACACAGTCGTGTGGAATATTTTGTTGTTCGCTGCAATTCCTTACCTGGAATGTAACGTTAAGTTAAAATATTCCATTTATTCTTAGATAATTTATGTTATATTTTGTGTTTTTAAAAATACATATCCTCTGGAACTTGAAATTTCCTGAGAAGCTGTAGAAAAGCTAAGGAACTTGTTTCATATTTTATTTATTAGTGGCTGTAAGCAGGTTTTAATTTTATAAATCTTTATTATGTCACCTTTTCTTCCCAAAGACTTAGTTATTAACATTTTTATTTCCTCACAGGAAGGTTTTTCTGTAATTTGCATTTTTCTGACCAGTCTCAGAATTTTGCTACTTTTTGGTGTATCAGTTGAAAACTGCTTTGCATGTTGAAACTGGATGGACTTATGTAGTAATAACTTATTTTCAGCTTCTTTACTCTTCTTTTCTAAACTGATTTGTTATTGCTTGGGTTTTTTTAACCGACTTAGGGATGTGTGTCTGATGTTTTCATTGATTTGTTCTGTTTGAACCTTAAGCCCAAGTATCTGTAAGAAGAAATTCCTTTGTACACGTATGTACAGCACAAGGTTTAGTAGGTACAAGTCAGATGAGTGACTTAATTGTAAAACCAATTTAGCCTCAAAGTGGCTGGAATGTATCTCCCAGTTTTTACTAGTTCTCTGCAGCAATACCTACTAATGCTTTATGCATGTGTCTTATTTTTTTTCCGTGTATGGATTTTGGATGTACAGGATAGCATAAATATTCTATTCCCTTTAGTCCTTATGATCACATTAGAAAGTAGACTGAGATTCTTTCTTTTTTTAATAGACTCAAAACCGTATGAAGCTGATGGCTGACAACTATGAGGATGACCACCTCAAATCCTCATCCCATTCCAATCAAACCAACCACAAGCCCTCCCCTGACCAGGTAATGTGTCTCGCTTTTTCGCTTTGAAAGTAATTTTTACTATGGGGGATGATTATTTTGAGTAGTATGTAATTTTCCTTGACATGCTTACAGTACCTTGGAACAAAAATAGCATTCCAGAGTGCAGTTATAAACCAGAAAATGGCCGTTGCTGTTGTGTTGGCTTTGTTGAAAGCTCCTGAAATGTGAAAAAAACAGTTCCTGGGACCAAGCTGTTATTAAGTGGGTGGAGAAGAGGGGGCAGACTGAAAAGGAAGAAAGAAAGGTTACCCTCTTAAAATGAAAGACTGGAATCCTGTCTGGCATACTCAGATTTTAGTAACTCAGGTTTACTGCTTGAGTGTGTGGAGTGTCCAGGACTGTTTCTTGTCTTCAGTAGCAGGAAATCGTGCGCCAGGATCAGCTTTCTGATCTATGGATTGCATATAAGCAGTTCCCTTCATTTCCCATGAGGAAATCCCAGCCTCTGTGCCAAATGAGCACAGACTGCTCCCTCACAAACTCAATGGGCCGTGAACTGAAGGAAAATCAATTTACCATCTCCAAGGCAGTGTCTCCTGTGTCATTTACAAAGCACAGCCATGTGCTTCATAACTATCACAGAGATTACCAATCCCTTGGGCAGCACGGAGAATGCCAACGTAATTGAATATCCCATGTTGTAATCTCATCCATTCCAGTTTAATTAAAATATTAGTGATCATTAATCACTGCCTTGGAAAGGTGAAGAATGGTTGGCACTCCTCTTTGCCCTCTGGCTCATCTAGAAATCATTGCTCCAAAGGAAGGCATCTCACTTTAGTCCTTTACGCCACCAACCTAGGGATATTGCAGAAATTCTGAGTAAGGTACGTGAGGACAATGGCCGAAACCAGTTATTTATTCATCTGGCAAAGATTAGTCTTTTAAGATATCCTTTAATATTTGTATCAAAAGACAATGGGGGGATATATACAAAGAGATGAACAGAAAAATCATCAAAGTAACTTCCTTTTGCATCTTGTTTTAATACCCTCCTACTACTGATAAGGAGCTGTAAATTGACTGGCTTGAATTTTCTGCAGTGTTTCTGGAAAGTGTTGGTCTTCAGGAGAGTCCAATTGTTAATACTGAAATTAAACAACTTTCCTAATCTGAACTTGAAAGAAATCTTGCAATGGCTGTTGTTTCTACACTGCAAGTCTATAGAGAAATGAAGCCATTTCCAGAATGTGACTGTATGAATGCAGCATAGCATTCTCAGCAGAAATGAAAAGATAAAATAACTTGCAACACTAAGGCAATTCTTACCAAAACCTTGCAGGTGAGAGCAGTGAGGGTGGGAGGGCAGGAGGGGCTCTGGTTGCACGTTCCCTTTGCACAGGGGCATTTTATCAGCTGACAAAGCCTACGAGAGAGCAGAGCAAGCTGTTACCTCAGGGTGGCTCAGGATACTACATAAGGAATTAAACTTTTGGAACTGCTATTTGTACTTAGAGATGTGCTTTAAATACTAACCAACTCTTTATTTCATTCCCATGCTGCTCTGGGGCTTTTCCCTGCACCGCTAGGATGAGGAGGAGGGTATTTGGGCATAACCAGTCAGATGCTCTTAGTGCAGCCATTTTGTTCAGAACGGTGAGAATCCCCTTTTCTTGCCACTAGAAGTTTCCAACAGTCACCTCAACACCTCACCCCCATGTGCTTTGTGAAACCTGGCTGTGCTCCTTCCCCCGTTGCTTGCCCAGTCCCTGCATGAGGGTGTTTCTCCTGTCTTTCTCTGTAGCTTGGGATTTTCTCCTCCTATTGATCCCGTTGTTTCGTGATGTGGTGGGGAGAACTTGCCAGGGCGTGTAATTCCCTATGCAAAGCAAACTCTTGGTGCCTATGAGAGAGCAGGAAACGTCTCTCATATCATTTATCATTGACTTCATGGAGGAAATGCTTTCAGGCGGATTCTTTTTCAAAGCAGCTTGCACTGGAGCCAATTCTGTGTGTGCTTTTTCGATTCTGGTCAGTACAAAATTTGCTCAGAGATAATGTTCCTCCTGAAGATAATGTTCCTTGTGTTTTAAGCATGTTGAGATCTGCTGCTGATAGTCCTGCCATGCATGCTGACCTAACTACTCACAGATATTTATCAGCTCAGAATAGATGACTCGTGATACAGATGAGGAATGTAAATTTTCTGTAAGCAGAGGAATATCCCAGGAACCAGCCCCTTTCCCTTCCATCTCTCTCCTTCTCTGAAAACAATGGGGGAGAATTTGGTAACTATCTGTTATTTAAAGTACATTTTGTTTCCCTGTGTCTGCATCCACACTTTTCTTATTTCTGCCATCAAACTGGCTCCACAATAATCCCCATTTCCAGAAGAGAATGCAGAACACAAGACAGGGCCTTTGTCTTCACATTTGTTCTCTAGCAAAAAAAAATACATCCCTTACTGACCAGGAACCTTGATAGAGAGCTATAAAAGTCAAATAACCAATTAATAAGCTACAGTACATGAGATTAATTTGTGCCTTGTAGTATCTGTTTTGAAACAGAATAAATTTATTTGAAATACTTAAAGTATTCTAAAGAACTGAGATGCAACGACAATATTTTTAAAATTTATATGAAACTTTAACTTTCTTCACTTATCCTTAACTAAAAATCTTTTGCATTAGTTTCCTGGCAGTTTTTCCCAGAATCTGACATTTTTATATCAGTTGTTTGAAAGAAAACTCTTCTGAAAATTTCTGTGGAAATTTGGACCCTTGCATTTCTTAAAATTTATAAAATATTACATATTGATTTACATTCTATTTGTAAAAATTTAATAAGAAATAAGCTACTCATCTTTCACACTTGCTTAATTAACTGCAGACTTACATGTCTGTCTGACTATATATATCAGATACCTCTTTTCAAGTCAACCATCTGAAAAAAATTAATCTAAGTGTGGCATTGTCAAACTTGAATTTCATGCCCTGGG
This sequence comes from Ceyx melanurus, assembly GCA_024611195.1. NCBI lineage: Eukaryota > Metazoa > Chordata > Aves > Coraciiformes > Alcedinidae > Ceyx > Ceyx melanurus. The sequence goes on from JANHGL010016560.1 coordinate 35,795, forward strand.
GTTTGAACCGAGAAAATCTCTTTAGTGGAAAAATTGATAAAGTGCTTCATTAATTTACACTCGCTGTTGATTTCACATTATTTTTGAATCACTGCTCTTGCAATAGTTGTGTGCTAGTGTATGACGTTAAAAGTTCTAGAAGTAATGCTTGTAAAGATCTACTGAAGCACAACAGTTAATCCAGGAGGATCAGGTAAGCAAACCATGAAAAGGAAGAAGACGCTCACTGTGAAGGTAGGAATTATTCTGATTTTCATTCCAGAGCAATCATGGAGGTTGTATAGGAAGCACTAAGAGAAAAATCTGTTTTCCTCTCCCATCTGCTGGTACATTTATGAATGCAACCGTTCTAAGAGGATGGTTTCTCTAAGTTCACTGAATTAATGGGTGGTGAGCATTAACTACTGTATCTCTCTTCATTTGTACCCAAGCTGTTTTCCTTGGGAAGACATGTTACAGAATATCCTAGTCAAAATAATGAGGCAGCCTCAAAATTGTCTTGCATACGTCAACAGGAAAAGTGTGAAGATGAATGATGTCTCCCAAGCCAGTTATTCCCCACAGAGCACATTTTCACCATGATATTCCATGTATATTAAAAAAAAAAAAAAGGCCTTATTCTCTTTTTAAATGCAAAGGTGATCACAGAGTTACTAACCCTCATGTGCTAAATTAAATTTACTTATTAGAGTGATAAAAAAGTGCCTAATAGCATAGGAGTTGGTGATCACCAAAGTTCTGTTAGAACTGAGGGTGTAATCACCTCTGGTCAACACTGAAGATAAAATGGAGACCATTAAAATATGTGCAATAGAAAACTACATTATTTTATTGTTATGTTTCGGGGTTTTCCTTTCCAGCATTCTGAAACTGACTGAATTTCTTAGTTCATTATGCCATTTCTGCCTGTGCCAGCATTATCAGGTGAAGTGGAGCACTGTTCTAAACACCTGCATCCTTCCTGTAGGGTCAGCAAATGGTAGCTCCCATTTCAGTTTACACTTCAACGTAAATACCATCTTTCAGCCTGAAATAGTCTTTCCTAGGCTGTTTCTCTAGACTTGTTCCCTTGCTACCTTAATTTCTTATGACTCCTTTCATGCCCCAGATGGAGCTCTAGCCTCCTTTACATCCAAACATATTCCAATGTGCTTTCTCGTGAAGGTGCCCCTTTTTCTCTCTCAAATGCTCAAATGATCTGGACAGTGGCTTAATTAGTTATTATTCACCTTCATCAGAAATCACAGGAATTTACACCTCGTACACATCAGATGTGTATCTTCCTGTAAATCACATACCATCTATGTGGTCTGTGGAGAAAAGAAGCAGCAAAAATTCCACACAGAAACTTCCCGAGCTGCTCAGTTCATATAGGGTTTTTTTGTGAAACAGCCATGCTACCAGAAATCTGCCAGATTGCAACTCCTGCTTTTGCTGAATGGGTGTAGTGGGCATAGGATCCCAAAAAAAACCCCTGTTAGGTAAGTGAAAAACAAGCAAATTAAAGTACACATGGAAAAGCAAGGGCAGAATAAAATTGTTAAGAGCAAGAACAAAGGAAGACAAATTTGAAACTGTGAGAGCTGAGAGATTTGTCCTGGTATGCAATTTATCCATACTGTATGTGCAATTTCAGATATATGTGCTGTTGTAGAGCACTTTTCTTCCCCCTTCCATGGTTCTGGCTTGCAGCAGGACTTGGAATCTAGTAGATGCTGTCACTGTACAGTCTTTTTGAGCTCATTCTGTGGAAGCATTTTCTATCAATGGTTGCCAACAAATCCTGAAGTCACAGATATGCCTGCTAAGGAGCAAAACATTTGGGTTTGCTGTGCTTGAATTCCAGGAACAAAACTCTGAAAATCAATTTTATGCTTATTAGAGTAACAGTGGAATGGTCAAAGAGCTGGCATTGGAACTGGAGTGAAAAAAAATGGGGATCTTTCAAAATGATGAAAATATTGGCAAGCTCCTATTACGATAACAATGTGGCATGGCAGAAAGCCTCATATTTATGACATTTTTATTTAATACTTGAGTTTGACAAATTTGAACACAGAAGCAGTCAGTATTTTGAGTTGACTGCTGAAGACACTGGCATAATCTAACACATCTCTTAAGATATCAGAGGTGATGTCTGTGACGGAAAGAGGAGTTATGTCATAACAGGAAAATATTTTAATCATTTTTATGAACCTAAAACTATCAATTCAAGTACATTTCATAGGCTTCTCGTCAAAACCAGTATGAATTATGATTTGCAACATCACGGATTACAAGTAGGCACTGGGTACCAAGGGCTACATCTGTAATATGCCAATAGTTTTACTGTAGATAGTCATCTAAACCTAAGAGCTGAACTAGAAAGTCAACAATGTGAAAAATATTTAATGAATTCAGATTGAATTTTTAACTATAGTTTAAATTGAGAGCTTATCCTAAAGAATCTTTAGTGAATATATTGTTTTCAAAACCAGTCTCGTTCCAGGTAGTAATTTGTAATTATTAAAGGGTAGTGGAGCTTGAATGACATTTCTATATAACATTCATTAAACAGGATTGCAGTGAGAATGATAGAAACAGTTATATCTCACAAAGTTGGTACTATTAGATGTATGCAAAAAACAACTGAATGCTCAAGGTTGTAAGCTACATGTTTCTGACTTGTATCTGCAGAGTAATTTTGTCTCAGCCTTAGGAATGAGGATGTTTATACTTAGAGCATTTTACAGCTAAAAGGAGATGCACAACGCATGGACACCTAGTCAGCCAGTGAACATAGCTATTGAAACTGATTTAGAGCTTTCCTGCCACTGCACAAGTAGGTGACAGACAAGAGTCTGAAGAACTGTGACTATTATGATGGAACAGTGAGATGGATGGAAATAATGACACTGAGGGCAAGACATCTCAGAGGGCAAGACTTAGTTTAACTTTTGCCACAGCTGTCCAATTCCATGAATTTTTAATTCCAATCTCTGCAGAAGTAAAAGTGTTAATACTTTGGGAAATTTAAGAATATTTTTTTCCTACATTAGCTGAAGCTTGGATTAATAAACTGATTTATTTTAGCAAAGTAAATAACTTTTTCATGGTGAGTTGCATTTTCAAATGATTACACACACATTCATTCACTGCATGAATATTCCGTCTCCATGAGACACATTCCATGCATGCATCATGTAGTGAGCTTGCTTGTCCTACTGCCACACTTCTTCTAGGTTCTCAGTATTGTCACTTATTATATTGTGACCTCATAAGTCTTTTAAATAGATTTCTTTTCACTATGGTCTTTTTAATTGTTAGATCATGCAGAATGGTCAAAACCACCAAGCCTTCATTCCTGACTCATATTACAATATAATTTACTGGACACAGTACTAGACCACAATTTAGAAGATAAATTCTTTCCTGGCATTGTCTCCCACCAGTCACTTGTTCTTTCTCTACCAGTCTCAAATTCACTAATTGAAAAATGAGCTGATTTTTTGTAAAGGGGAAGCTCTTCTTGGGCAAAGTGCTATATAAGTGCTAGATAAGATTATTATACTATATTCTAAAGTAGAGTTGTTACAATGATATGATAGTGATAAAAATATATTGAATTTGTTCCCAAAAATGTGTTGGATATGTATTTGACTCCATTTATTAGTATGTCTTATTTTTTCTTCTAAGATCCTATTCCTTTGCAAAAAAGGGAAAATAACCCATATGTTAAACATTTCAAGGAGCTGCCATTCCAGCATGCTGAACAAAACTCTTTAGACCCCTGCGTCTTCTTCTTCATTGTCATCTTTTGTCCTCTGAAGGGTCATTTCTTTCCCACTCTAAAAATCTACAAACCAATTGTGTAGTGTATAATAATCTGTTACAATACGTCCCATACAGTTCTTCATTCCCGTGGGTAAAAACACTGTTAAAGACCATGTCTCATGCTTGCCTTAGAGATACTGTGTAAATTTGAAAGCAGCTACATGAAATACCCTTAATTTACTTAAGAATTATCACTTGGCCTGACTGAGAGGTAGGATGCCAAATTTCTTTCGTCATACTGGTGAGAGACAGGGCTCCTCACTCCCACCTTCTAGATAGGCAACACTTCAGTAAAAAAAACTCATGTCATACACTTGAATAAGGTGATGTAATCAATTAATCATTGTAAGGGCAGCGCTTTAAATACACTTGTCCTGATTAATCACAGGACCTGCTTTCCATCCCTGCTTTTCTAGAGCCCTGCTTATGTGGGTGTCTTCGTTAATTATGAAGCTGAAAGGCTCCTGTGCTGTGCAGTTCAGTCAAGGAAACACAAAGAGTTCATGGGCTGACAGTTGCTGCTCTGAGGAGGTATCATTCAAACTCTTGGTTCAGCTATCATACAATTCTCTATTCTGTACAAGCCTTTGCCTTTTTTTGGAGAAGAGCCTTTTCTTCTCTGGCTGCAACAACTATGAGTAATAGAGATCCTTTCCTAGGGACCTTCTCACTTAGTGGAAGTAACAATCCTGTTTATGGTGAACAACTTAAGTAATATTTTTGTTTTACGATTAATCTGCTACCATTGCAGTTTGGAAACTAGATCCTTCCACCTTCTTTCTTCTTCTCTACAGATACTGGCATGTAGGCTTTTAGTCACTGAGAACGCTTAGAATGGGATGGGCCAGCCTAGAGATGAATGCTGTCCTTAAAATGTCTGTTTCTGCTCCTGATCCTTCTAAGAGGAGTGCTGCTGCCAGCCCTCTGAGCTCCCCCAAACTCAGCCACAGCTCCCTAAGTCCCCAGTCCCTCCCTGGGGGGGTAGGCATTCCTGGGGGTGCCCCCCAGGCCAAAATCACTTTGTGGGACCCCTTGTGATGGGGACTCTGGGCACCTGGGAGGTGTCTCAGGTGTTTTTTGGTTTGGTTTGGTTTTTTTACATAAAAACCAACCCTCTGTTATTTTACTATCTTAATAACTCCTTTATGTTTGAAGAATGTAATCTCTGTCCTAGAATGCTACATCTACAAGCACTAAACAACTGATCTTGATACACTTGTAATTCATCTTCTTTCTCATCCCAGAATGATAAGACTAGGATTTCCAGATGGAATTTTGTAATCTGCAGCTCTGGGGTGAATTAAGCATTCACAACAGAGGTGTAACTGGATTGTATCACTGTCTTCCTATTATTCTTACAGATCAAAGAAGAGCACAAGTAGATACTTATGTTCTAAGTCATTCAAAACAGATGGCTGGGTTTGTTGGGGTTTTTTTAGAGATTTGTGCTTTTCAGCAAAAAAATTGCAAAAAAAAGCCATCATTCATTTCTATCAAGTGAGATTATTCCAGATCTGTGTCTTATTTTCTCTTTTGGCTTGCAGCTGAGCATGATTCTGCTAGTGGCTTGGTCTTTGTAGCAAGTAGGAATCCTGTATTCAGACATTTCTGTCTCTGGCCATGTCCAGGATTGCTGTTGCTTGCAGCCTGTGTGACAGTCTGTACTATCTCCCAGTTACTCTGCCATTTAAATTTCTTATAGCAGTTATCCACACCCCAGAATGCAATTGTGCAAGTCCAGAGGCTTCCTCAAACTATGAATATGCTGTTGGTGACGTAAAGGAGAGGGGAGCTGAGCCCTGGCTCTCATAGACAGGATAGAGCCAGAAGAGGAATAGCTGCAGCCAGGATGGGAGTGTCTCTGCCAGCACCTTTCAGTTATCAGTTAGGAAGGAAGAAAGAAACTGTGGGGAGGGGAGGGTTGTAGAGAAAGAATCAAACCCAAACCTGCTCTTGCAATCTATTAACTATGAAAATAAGCTCAAGAGAAATATGAGTTAAATAAAAGCTGATAAGGGCATGCAGCCAATCTAGATGCTTTTTTAATCTAGATGCCTGGTAAAGTTCAGAGTTACTGCTGAAGATGTCAGGATTTACAGTTCCAACTCATAGTAAGCTCACCACGGGCAGTGAAACTGCATCTGATTGTTTAATGCAACATATAGATAAGAATTACTATATATATATAGGTATAAATAGATGTATTTATTAATGGAATTTTGCATTTGAACATAGAACAAACAATTCTAAATAGAATTGTTAACGATGGATAAACCAGATGTTTTGGTGGCTTCGTGTGGCTCTGCTTTGAAAGTGTTGTGTAGCAGGTGAGAGTTGGAAAAGCAGAATGAAACCCCAGTGTTGGAGGGGGGAGAGACAAAGGTTCCTATCACCTGAGGACAGGGAGGTGATAGTTCATCTGAACAGGATGAGCACTGGTTGTGTTCTCTGGTAGACTACTTAAGAAATACCTTCTGTTTTCCATTAGCAATGTAACAGACAGCAGGGAGGCAGAAGAATGCAGTCACTGGTACAGAAGCACTCCCATGGACACACTCTCCTGCTGTATGTGCTGCAACTTTCTGCTTTCAAACAAAAGCATTTCAGCCACTGTTTCCTTTTATCCCTTGTAATAAGAAGAAGCAGTGGACAGAACACAGCAATGATGTGCTTTTTTGTTCACTGTTTCATAGGTACCAAGTGCTAGAACTTAAATGGATTCAAATTATGAGCAGGTTGTTCTTACTTGTTCTCAAGCTGCTGCATTCTTGTAGAGAAGTAATTGGCATAAAATCTAATGGATCATGTGAAATCAAAACTCAATGACATCGACAGAAATTTGATCAGCACGATGCTGTTTATAGTGTCTTGTACAAGATGCAGACAGTTAAAACACGGTTCCCCACGAGCTTTTGCTCCATAGTCCATGTCAGTAAAAGTTGCCAGTGTAATGAAAAAGCACTTCTGGAGTTATGTAGACAAATATTTTTGAACTAATTGCTTATTTTCAGTGCTTTAGGAATCCTATTAGCCCACTGCAGTTCTTTGCTTCACCTACATTATGGGGAAAAGTTTTTGTTTAAACAGAGAGAACTAATGACAAAATTACTTTCCCTGGTTTGTGTTTTCTCTGTTCTGTTTTTTGTTGGTTTGGTTTTTTTTTTCTGATCTGGATTATTCCCAAGGTGAAGAGAGTGAACTCTGGAAATCATTAATCCATGGGATTTGTTCATGGTGTATAAAAATTTCAAACAGAATTTGGTATATGAAAATTATTTCCTAATTGATTCTGTCAGAAATGAACAGAGTAAGATAGCTCATTCAAAATAGATTATCTTTCAGCTCCTCACACATATTGTTTTGTTTTGTGAGGAGAGAATAATGAAAGCTAGATTTTTATTTTTTATTTTTATTATTTTTGGTGTAAAATAAACTTAAAGAAAACTGAGAAACTCAGCCTGTCCCTGACCTTTTGTCTTGTGGTCTTCTAAAGAAACCAAGCATCTCTGCAGCAGTGAACTGAGCTGAACTGAACTGAGGTCAGGCAGTGTCTTTTTGAGAACTTTCTTCTGTTTCCATTTAAAATAATGAAGGGAAGACATCAGCGATAAATTGTTCTGAATTTGGGAAAGCTTTGCACTTTCTGAGCCAAATTCATGCCTCATAAAACTCCACTGTATTCAATGGTTACAAGATGATTGTAGCTGAACGCTTGTGTTTGTTGCCAAACATAAATGGTCTGAGCAAGAAGGTGCAATTCAGTTTGCCATGCAAACACTTCCAGACTCTATCATTTGGTATTTCTGTTTATTTCCTTATCTCCTAATAGAAGATATTTTGCTGTGTAGTCAAAATTTTCTCATCTGGTAATATTTATAATAAAATCCAGATACAGAGCGGCATCTGAGGACCCATTATGATCCACTCCGTCTTTTGGTAGAGTTGTCTAGTCCTTCTTGGAATAATTCATTTCTAACAAACATATGGATTTCCCCAGACTTTGAGCCTGTGTAATGATAGTTTGAGAAGTGGGTTTTGCTGGGCAGCATAGTTGCATCTGTGTGTAACAAGGCATGAAAATAATTTCCCATGCTCACATGAAAGATGTGATTGACAGGAGAGAAAGGGCTACTTCCATTTAACTTGTTTTCAAAGCCTATTTCTTATGTCCAATCTGAAGTTTTGAGTGGTGGTGTTTTTCATCATTGGGTGTTTTTTTCAGAATTGCTCTTTTTTTTTTTTTTTTTTTTTTGCCTTTGCAGAATCTGCAAAGAACACAAGGTCCATAGTCCAGGTTAGCCACCTAGACCATTTCCCAAATTAGTTAATTCCTTGGAAGGTTTTTTTTTTACCTCACGTTATTTACTTTGACCCCTAGATTACTTGTCAGTTCTGTTTTATTTTCTTCATATAGCTGTTCTTCCAGATATTTTTCTCAACTATTTCCAGATTTAGGGGTAAGCTGAGAAGACCACACTGAATTATTTGATTGCAAAATGAAGACCACTTATCTGCATTACTCTGCTTTTTAGTATTCTGTAGTGAACACATACGTGCAGCATATGTGCATGCAGGTTAGTGAAGCTAACAGGGGAGTGTGACAGCAATTGTGCCAGTGCCAGGTGTACCCATGGTGCTTACTACTGACATTGCTGTCTCAAGAAGGTGCTATTTTTGCTTGTATGCAAGACCTTCTTCAAAATGTGATCTTGCTAAGTAGAAATTTAGAAGGTATTCTTTGAAATTAACTAAAGAAAGTTAATCACTTGGTTCTGCAAAAGAAAAGTGATTGCTTCCTTCAGAGAAGAAGGGAATATTAGCAGGGAGAAAGATGTTGTTAGTCATGCCTGGAGAACCCATAATTTAAAGCTGATAGTTGTGGTTAATGAGTCCTATTACATATTGATTAAAACCATACTTTATTTTGCAGACATCTATGGACAGTCAATATGGCATCTGTCTCAGATTGACACTGCACTTCCACCACCTATTCATGGGGTTTTTTTCTGATATAACCACCTTTGTGGTATTGTGTGTTTACAATAGACAGTGCCCAAACTTTCAGTCACCACAGTCTCTGTGTGGGTGCTGTATTTGTCTTTCACAGTCAAAGTGACCACGCATGTAGATAGGTCTCTCCAACCACACTGTTACAAGTACTTGTTTTCATCTGTGAAGCATATATATACACATATTTCAGTGCACACTCTTATAATCACAAACTTCTAAATACAGCTGCTCATCTTTCAGATAAATCAGTGTACAGCAATAGCTACCACTGAAGAAGCAACATTAATTTCATGGTAAAGCATTTTCAAAATAATTAGATACATATTTATCATGCTCAAAGATTAAAAAAAAAAAATCTGCAAAATCTCAAAAGAAAAAAGAAATTAACATGTTTCTGAGTTTAATTTGTTTTGGAATATGTTTCCAAATGTCTTTATCAGTTGGTAGAGTTGGTTTGGGTTTGTATCAGGGATTTGTCAGGCATTTCATGCTTCTGCTTCAGGGTTGCAGTGATTGCCTTTTTTAGCAAAACACATTGTCAGACTTAGCTGGCCATTAACAATATTCTGAACTTGAGGGTACATTAAGCAGGCTTCATTCCATGCATTGATGAGAATGACCTAAACTTATCAGGGCAATTAATGAATTAATTAAAGGGCTGCTTTAGAAGGTATTCCTGAGTTGGGTCTGTTTACCCCTTGTTTTCCTAGAAAGCTGTACAGCTCTGAGCTGATCATGGGAACATTGGTTTATGAATCCGGTGCTGCTCTGCCTCTCCAATTAGCAAATGTTCTTCCAGCCTCTTGAGATAAGGCAGTGGCAGGTCTGCAGTGTGGGAAGCACACTCACTAAGTGGCTAGCTCAAATTAGATATGGCAGGAACGCAGATAGAAGGGCATTTCCTACTTGACTGGCAGGGTTTAATGGATCCCAAGCGAGAGGAATGATTGCTCTGCAAGGCTTTGTAAGGACTGCTAGTTAAGAACTTTCACACGCCTCATTTGGCCTGTTTCCAGCCTGGGGAAGAGGAGGGGAACAGGAGGAATGTGCTTCAAAAAGGGGTTTCTCCCTGAGCAATCAAAATTCAACTGTTGTATGAAAACCTTCTATCATTACTCTGCTGTCTCTATCTGAGAGTGTTTCTAGTCACAAAGAACAGCCAGGAAGGTTAGAAAGTCAAATGGTTTTCAGATCTGATGGATATTCAATAGACTGCAGCATCTAAAAAGAATACAAGGCAGCTGCTGCATTTATTGGACAGCTAGATTTCCCATTTTTATCAAATGGTATTCTTTTTAAGATGTGATGTTTCTATCACATGTTAACATGTATTCATAGATTCATAGATATTAGGGGTTGGAAGGGACTTAGAAGATCATCTAGTATTGATCCTTCTAGAATATCCCTTCCTATTGCCAGGTATACAGGAGATCAGCGTATCCTGCCCTGCTGCAGTTTGCAGTGTTAATCCGTAAAAATACCATTTGTGTGTGTGTGTTTATATCTGCAAACCGACGTTGCTCAGAGGCTGCACATAAAAGTAGTGTTTTTAATACAGCATATGAACTGACTGTCTCTGCAGGTTCCTTGTCTGACTTCTCTACCATGGCTACCATGTCATTGTGGCTTTTCATAGCTGCTGCCACACTGATGTTCTGGTGTAGGCTGCTAAGCACATCTACGCTTTGCAGGACAAGGAGCCTGACATTAGTTAGCTGCTTAGCCATGGCTCTCAGATCCTCTCACTCCACAGAAATTAATCCATGTAGAACAGTGTTAGAAGCAAAGTAAGTGAGCCCTGACAGCCTTATTAAAAGGGGTCAAAGTCAGAGTCTTTGTTGAAAGTCATGCCAGACCCTGTTCCTGTTGACTTGGAGATTATCCCACTCCTTTTGCATTAGTGGGGTCAGAGGTGTCCTATTGAAAGATATCACCAGACTGATAACAAACAGCAGGTACAGCCCTGGCTGGGAACAGCCACACAAGCTGCCAGTATCGTGGCAAGGCCTTCCAGCCCTCCTAGCTGGTGCACATCACTGCCTGTAGTTTCAGCACCTCATTTTATGGAGTGGAGGCACTAAGCCAGATTCTTCCTTGGTTTTTCATCAGCTGCAAGCTTTAGAGTTTTGTATTACTGCGGGTTTGGGTAAATGATCACAAACACCTAGAACAATATGAAGCAGTATTCCTGTGGGAGGGCATAGTGAGAGATTCCTAGTATGTTTTTATGCACTCAAACTCTCTATTTTTGTAAAACAAATTAAAACTGACTCTTCAAATGCTTTTTATGGGAACTGGATAGCTCTGGTTTGGATTGCAATGAGGAACAAGGTTTAAATTCAGATTGGGTAAAGTATAATGAAATAAAATTAAGTCCTTTGATTTTAGTTTTTTAGCCTATTGTGTAGAATCTGACTTGCATAGTAAATAAAAGTTACTGCCTTTTCAAAACTATAGAATATATCTTAACTAAAAAAATATCTTTTCATAACTTCCTAGTTATGTCTCTATCCAGTTTCTACAGCAAAGATACATTCATCTTAGAAACAAATATCGTCATTTGAAAAGTATTTTCCTTAGATCATGCTTATTGCATTCTTAAGTTGCAATGAATTGTTTGGTGGCAAAATAAGATAAAATCTACATTGCTGTTGCCTTAGTTGTGGACAGACACCTTTTAGCAGGGAAAAAACAAAACAAACAAACAATTTTCTGTAAAGCAGGGGATTGAAATAGTTGAGTGAAGCCCTCCTGGATAATCAGTACAGTTAGTGCCTTCAATGTAATACTGTTTCATTTTTCACCTGTCTCCTCATTATTTCCTGTATAATCAGACAATTATCATCACCACATCCCCTTCCCCTAGCGTATGAGATTTCTTTCTGCTTGGGCTGGATGATTACTGGGTTGTGAGATAGTAGTACTGGCACAGGGGAGGACGTTCAGGTTTCTCCCAGGATGAGGCTGAATGTAACTTAGAAACTGATCTTTGCTTTCACCATTGCTTGGGTCTCAGGCTGTTCCTCACTGTCTCTGGTCTCTTATTTCAGATCATTCAGCCCCTCTTAGAACTGGATCAGAATCGCAGCAAGCTGAAGTTGTACATTGGACATTTGACAGCCCTCTGCCACGACCGCGACCCCCTGATTCTGCGTGGACTCACCCCACCTGCTTCCTACCACCTGGATGATGACCAGGCAGCCTGGGAGAAAGAGCTGCAGAAGATGACCCAGGAGCAGGTGAGTCTGGAGTCTGAAGCTCTGAGCAAGGGCCTGAACTGTTGATGTAGGTCTTATTGATGGGCCACACCAGAAACCAGGCTGGAAGTGGTGAAAGCAGGTAGCATAGATTCACTCTTTGGCTGATAGGAAGAGTCAATCTTTTTTTTATTGTAGAATTTCATATTTTATCTGTACTTGAGTCCATGCATCTACACACTCATGGGAAATGAAACTGCAAGATACCATTTTTGCCATGTTTTGCCTGTTAAGTTTTAGCTGCTCTTTATAATTTCATGTTATCATATATCATAATATTTTTTTAACTAAATGAACCATTTTTAATTACATGAACTATTTCTATACATGATTTTGTGAGTTGCTTTATGTAAATGAATACAATGTCCTTGCCTTCTGTTACAGTATGTTCTGGCAGTAGTGTTTTCTGCTTACCACCTTACCTGGATACCTACACTGAGATTTGGATCCAGTGTGCTAGGTACAATACAACCCTTTTTACACAAGCACGCACACACACACACACACACACACCAAGTGATTTCAGAAGTCAAATAGAGTGTTTTGCAGAGTTTTGGAATACAGAACTGAAAGTGTTTAATAACAGCTCATCTGATTAAGGCCCTACAGAGACTGTCCATGATGGCTATAATTCAAGTACTGAAATAATCTTTCTTTTTCCCAGCTCTGGTGGTGTCTTGCCTTCCTTAATCCCTTCAGTGGCAGTTTTTATCTTATGTTTTCAGACTACAGTTCCTCATTCCCTACAACCTTTTTTTCTCATTCCTTCCTATTTATCTTTTCAGGTTTTTAATCTTATTCCTGTATTACTGAATCCTACTTGTTTGTTTTTTAGTTAAAATACTTAAGGAACTTGTATCAGAAAGAAATGTGACTCATTTTGTCTTTTTGACCCTGATTTTGGATTATAATCCCAATTCTTTAATATTTCTGTTCCAAACTCTATCCAGTATGCACACAGATGAGTGTAAGGGCTGTATAGTTAAAAGTGTATTTGTGGATCAGTGAACACTATCTTGAGCCTATCCAGCTCTGTTTTTCTTCTGTTGTGATCCTTAAGCTCATTTCCTTGCACTTTCAACTCAAGACTCAATTTTGATTTGAGAGAGCAGCTTGGCAGCCAAATTACAGGAAGCCACCAGAAGCTTGTCTAACAATACAGAAAGAAGAGCAGACCTCTGGAGATAAATATGCCTGTAACAGGGCCTAGATGGTACAGGACAGTTATCTTTGTACCTGTCTTCATACATTTATTTGATTCAGCCTTGTACTGTGTGCCTCAGTTGATACCATTCTTAACTTTGCTAGTCCATTAGCAACATTCAAAGATTACACAGTAAAGAAAGCATTTAAGTGTAAGTTGTGAGGGCGAAAAAATTGCCTGAGTTGTCCTGGAGAAGAAAACAGATTTTTCTATCTTTTCCCATTATTGTCTTAATTCTGCATTGCTATTGCCACAGTTGTTTAGAGTTACTACTCCATTTGTGATTCCCATGCAGAACTAACATCTGCTAAAACAAAATCACAGCATTACAGAATATCTTTGCTTGAAGAGACCTTCAGGATCACCTAGTCCAGCCTTCGACCCAACACTGCCAGCTCACCACTAACCCATGTCCCTGAGCAGCAGGTCCACACACCATTTCAGTGCCTCCAGGGATGGTGACTCCACCAGTGCAGCCCATTCCAGTGTTTGAGAACCCTTCTGGTGAAGAAATGTCTCCTAATCTCCAGCCTGGTGCAGCTTGCAGCCATTCCCTCTGGTCCAGTCACAAATGTAGCAGTCTCTTCTGCTTTTCCATGCACACTTAGATTATATTTAACAAGCTTCAGTTGAAAAGCACAAACTAATGATATATTTTAATTTATAAAGCAGATTTTTCACTTAAGTTGTGGAGCTGTTCTGTTTCTAATTGCAGAATTTCCTTTGTGCTTAAAGTATTCCCATGGGGGGTGGGAATCAGTTCTCCAGATTCACAGAAGCCCATCACAGAATACCCGTTTTGCATCTTTGGAATTTTAATGAGTTTTGTAAATTACTTCAAATTGAGTGCATTAAATTCACCACTGTCCCATCTAATATGATCTTCTGTAGATAAAGCTTCACAAGCCTCAGTGGGAAAAAAATAATCCTCTTAAATGTTAAGAAGTGCTAACATGATTAGGGAGGATACATTTAACTGAACACCAATAATATTTAAGAATTATGCCAGTGTATCCACATCTCACCAATGAGATTATTTACTTTCATTTGGGGTGGGATTTTTTTTTAATGAATAATTGAGAATTTCTTTTCATACTGCTGCTTTTGGAGCTGTCATTTCCCATTGTAGAAACTACTTATTATTGGCAAAGGTTGGTCCTGCTGTGTTTCATCATAGCAAATATAGGTCTCTCATACCTTCTGGGGAGGATTACCTACAAATAGTAGGAGTTTTTTCTGGTGTTTTCTGGTAGGTAAAAGCAGTATATGAAGTAGATGTAAGCTTTTCATTCTTTCAGCACATCCACAGTGACCCACAAAAACAAAAGTACTGGTCGTCAGAAAGCTTCTGCCAGCATCAACACCATGGTTCCAAGGGGAATTTGTGACCACACCATTTTGTGGACTCTCAAAGTTTGATTGGTAATTGGTACCTCTTGTGTATAATAGTTTCTTTATGCTACCATTAAGTTCAGCTGTAGTCCTTAGTGACTTCATTAGATTTTAATCAAAATCTGGGGCCAAGATGCAGTATCATGCTTTGTTGACATTTCATCAAAGACATTTTGTAAAGCTGACTTACCATAGTAAAATTCTGGTCCATTTGTAATGAAGGCCTGAAACCAATACATTATGAGTATAGGGTATCACAAAACCTAATCTAAACTAGCATACTAGGCTAAGTTGTGGACAATCAAAAACCTGCAGTGCTTGGAACCATGTCATTAGGTTATTCATCTGGTGGAAAATGTTCCTTTGAGTCAGTTCTGACCCAGTGTCCCCAGAAAAGTTAATCAGCACCATTTCTGGAATTGTCCTTCAATCAATTAATGTTCTGTTCAACTTTCAAAAAAATTGAAATTACCAGAAGGAAGGAACAATGTTCCAAGTCTCAACACTTGACAAATCAAAATTCTGGTAATTCATTATAAATAATTGCATTATCCTAGCAATTTCTATTAAATATTATATTTTCCTTCACTTTTTCCTAAGCATATCATTATGTTCATATTCTGGGGTTCTGTAGAACTACTGATACGTTTCACATTTCAGATGGTTGTCTTTAAGTGAGGGATTTTATTCCTATATGAAAGGAAATAATGACATTAAGAATATAATTATATGGTCCACATTTTTTAATATAGTACGGTTTTTGTTTTTCTCTTATCTTTACAAAAGGAAAAATGGAGTAGAAACAGGAACTTGCTGAAAATCATTTAAATATGTTGGTGGTGGTCTGCTGTGTTTAAAAGGCAGGACTGTGAGAAAAAGACAACCAAACAGAGCAACTAAATATTAATAGTAGGCAACAGCGTTTGCTCTGTTAATAGCTTAAGCACTATTATAACTATTTCCTATTGCCTCAAACCCAGGAAGAAAAATCTTTATGTTTGTACAAGGGCCTTTGTAGTGAGGAAAGATTGTCTTCCCTCTCCCTGTGTACCAGCTTCAGCCATCTAGAAATTCCTACTTACTAATCCTCTCCCAAGAAATCAGGAATGTCTATTCTGCCCAGCTGCACAAAGCAGAGGAAGGAAAAAGGTGATAATGTTGCTTCACTGTATTAGTCACAACCTGCTTTATCAGCTAAATAGCTACAGCTTGGTTTCCAGGAGCATAACTAACACTGCCTATAATTTACATTTCACTTTCAGCAGAGTTAATGTTACACTTTTCATACAAAAGGACACCAAAGTACATTTGTGTAGCTTTCAAATTCCATTTGCAAGTTGCATATGTACTTGCTGAATTTGACAGTATTAAACACACATGTCGATTTGTTATACAAATAATATTGTAAGTGGGATAAACTTTAAATTGCAAATAGCTCTTTTATAAACATCCTGTGTACCTCTTCATTCAGATTCCACTTGTGTTCCTACTTCAGTGTCATCTATGAGAAATAACTTATTTAGCTTCTGTAAAGCAGTTTCTCTGCCGTGTTTTGCATTTAGTCATTCTAAATTACTCTATTACTTCAGAGTTTACCCTGTCTTCCTTCTCTGACTACTCATTCCATTAGCTTGTTATCTTCCTCACCTGATTTATGTCATTTATTTTTAATTTTTAATCTTATGGGAACACATGCATTTTAAAGTTAAACAGCCCACTTCTGGTCTGTGTTAGAAATTAAAAGTAGTAATTGCAACCATTTATATCCTTCTTTGTGGGCAAATGTATTTCCTGAGTTTAGCTGAGAAAGTAATGGATATAGGAACTCTTTACAATTATTACATTTTATAGCATTTTAAACTTTTATATTCAATTAATATTTTGGGTGAGTATGAGAGCTTGAGATAAGTGTCATAGTTCTTAGATACTGGCTGAAATCACAAACATCATCAATAAGCCAACCATATCCATCATGCTATCCATTTATATTTGTGCATAGAAATGACAATTAAAATATATACTAGCAATCAGTAACATTGATTATTCCTAACTTTAAAAGATCTATAAAGGGAAAATAATTTATTTTAGGACACAGCCAAGTGTTTTGTGTGTCTGTGATATGTCTAAAATTTATGGTGGTCTCATTTCAAGCAGCTTCTACTAACAGATGGTGTACCAACCTGAGCCATTACCTTAAGTATCCAAGGGCAGGTCACTTCTTCATGTGCTTTGCTCTTAGGAACAGTTCTATTACTCTTTGACTTGCTCGGGTACTGTGGTCTTTCGTGGAAGCTTGGTGCAGCATTCCCTGGTATGAGCTACTGCTCTGGGTTCTGGGCAAGGGTCATGGGGACGGCCTCTGTGGGCATCCTTCTGGATAAAAGGAACCACATACACTACTCTGTTGAATTGTATGGACCAAAATATTCCATAAAAAATGTATTTCTTGGAACATCTATCGGAAATTGCAAAGCTAATGGGATTCTCCACTAATAAACAAAATTAACTTCTTCCTGAAGAGAAATGAGTAACATGGAAAGAGTAGAAGGGACTCCAGCTCTGATCCTGGATGCATATATAACTTCAGCTTTTTATTCCAGTTCTTCCTGCTTTGTCCTTTCTTCTCTGTTTCCATAGTGCAGTACAAAACCATAACTGCCCACCAGCCCTCTGTCCTAACAGCTGAAATGCTTTTTCAAAGCTCATCATCTAGGTGCTGCTCTTGTAAGCACCTCATATTCTGTATTCAGTTTTACTGGCTAGAACTGAGATGAGATGTTACTTTATTTTTGTCTTTTTTACTCAGTGTTTCTGTGGAATTGTTAAGGAGAGGAAAATAAGGGTCTGGGAAGTAAGCTTCCTCTATATAAATAAAAGGTCTTGCCTTGATGTTGCCTTGTTTACATGATGGGATAAGCAAAAGCCACAAAGATTCTGCAAAGAAGCACCCAGAGTTCACCTAGTGTGTGTATAGAACCATAGCTTCCTATGAAGTTATCTTCCCTCTGAGTGTCAATTAATCTTTAAATATGCTCTGGAATATCTTGGACCAGAGAAGCACAGTGCAAGCTGAATACATGGTGAGGTGTTTGTGGGTTTTTTTGTCACTGATGGAGTTTAACTATAAAAGGAAAAGTATTCCTATCATGACTTGCTCTAAGCTGGAGAAGGAAGGCAGCAGTGGTGAGAAGTCTTTGAATCTCTTGCAGATTATCTACAAGCTTCCATTCCCCGGAGATGCTGTAAGTTCTTTCTGTTCATAATATCCAAAGATAAATGCTATGAAGCACTTCTGGTGTCCTTGCTGTCCTTTTCTTTCCAAGCTGTCTGTTTTTACTTGTCATCAACTAGGCAATCACGTCTGGCCTTGCCCTTCTCTTTTTTCGATCGTTCCTGTGAGGCAAATGTATGAATCTCCTCATATCCTTAGCTCAAAATGCCAACTAAAAGGACTCTTAACACTCCTTTATTTTCACAGAAAAACAGCATGAGGAAGGTAACACCATTTCCATTTGGATTCAGCAAAAGAAAGTCCAGTAGACTAGAGCAGAACTGATAATAATACTTTTAGAGAAACTGCCCTAAAATATGGACTGTCAGACATGTAGGTGAATCAACTTACACCGTGAAGAGCTGGCTGTTCCCCATTAAGGAGTTTATCTGGATGTGGAGTGACGTATGCAGCTCACAGCTGTTTCTCAAAGGAATGATGTAAACAGAGATGACATACATGATACAGAAATGCTGCAACCAGCCATACAGCCAGTTCAGATGTCTTTGTTTAAGTAAAAATCACATTATTAAAACTAGATGTTCTGAAGCTAGCAAAATCAATGCAAGGCAATCATTGCTACTTTTCTCAGAGAGGTTTCATCACAGCCATCTGCCAGCCAGCTGTGTGGACTTTCTGTCTGCCCTCATTTCCAAAGTGTTATTGCTGGCCTTCAGCATTCTGAGCCATCTCCTTTTGGCCTCTCGATAGTCAAAAGCTTATTTCTTGGAAATATTTTCTTCATCTGGTTAAGTTGGTTACTTTTGTTTGATTGCATTTGATTTATTTTAGCTTTGGCATGGGCTTATTTTGTGGAGCTTACCTTGATTTTATAAGAAATCTTATAAATACGTCAATGCTGGCTAGTACATCAAGAAACTGAGACATCACTACCTGTGCAGCACTGTCCTGCTGAAGACAACCTCCTGCAGGATTCTCCCTTGCCCACCAAATCTCCTTTCAGTTTTGAAGGTTGATCGCTTCGAGTTGCTTTTGCGTTCGATTATTTAACTGCTTTGTCTTTTCCTGGAGCTTCACCTGGGGGCTTTGGGTGGGTCTTGCCGGGCAGGTGGTGGTGCAGGGACCGCGGGGAGCCGGCCCCTGCTTTCCCTGCTAACACTGCCCTCTCCTGGCTGTCCTCCTGCGAGGGCCGAGGCCCCTTGCAGGTGAAGGACAGAGGAATTGCATCGTTGGCTTCTTCTTCAGTCCCTCACTCTCTTCTGATCTCCACAACCTCCCACCCTTCTGATGAATCCACCATGAAAACTCCGAGACAGCCCTGGCTGAGTTCACCATCCCACCTGGTGCTGGGAATTCTCTGGTGGTTAGGTGGTGTACAGACTGCTGTAGCTCTGGCTGCCTGAATCACTGGGGTTGCAGAGCAATCTGAGGCTCAGGGGTAGTCCCTGAAACCCTGTCTCCTGGCTTTCAATATCCAGCCCTGCTCCTAGCTGGCTGTGCTGACTCTCAATCCTGCTTGCTGACTGGACCTCTCCTAGGCTTAGCCATCCATTGCAAGTTTCCGACTAATAACTCTGCCAGGCTGTTGGAACCAGACTAATGGCCTATCCACAGCATGCCATTGCTGAGCCATTATGGGTTAGTGCTGAATTCGCCCCCTTCTCCCCAGAGAGCCCTCAGAGAGCCTAGAGTGCTCCCCTCCCTCTCGTTTTCCCCACTTCCCCGGCTCATGTCACTCTGCAGAGCAGGATCAAGTTGCTTTTGCATTGTGATTCTTGGCAGGAGCTGCTCTCAGGTTCCTATAGCTGTTCTGTGACTATGGCAGCCAGTAGGAACAAAGCACATAAGAACACATTAAACTAACATTCAGCACGCAAAGCCCAAATAATTTACTATATGCTACCCAGCCTAGTAAAGGGAATAGTGTAGCAGGCTTACCCTTTTAATTTCCTTTCTCTCACTTTTGTCTATAAAAGTCTATACCAGAACTTCCTTAAAAAACATTTGTATTTATTCTACAGGCGTTCTTAGGCTGTTCATTTTTATGCAGTATTTCTTGCAGTAACAATCTCCTGTGCTTTGCTTGATACCATCACTAAACAGAGATGTACTGTTGTATCTGATTAGAATTTTAATTGTAGAAATTTAACCTTGCCCACTGAATTGTGCTCTTGCAGTAGTAAAACGATCCCTGTTGTCCAGCTGACTGACATGTCTTTCTTTTTAAAACCTACAGCAAGCAGTGTTACAGAAGTACAAAATATTGACCAAGAAATGTGTGTACTGATGACTAGTTATCCATTCAGGGATGAAAAATTCCAATTTGACATAATTTCCATGCCATAGATTTAACACAGTAGAGTTGTAATAAAAATATTTATCTCTTAGGAGTAAAAAATATAGGACTGAGAAATAATGTTAGGAAAAAAAAACAACTAGAAGAAGGTTCATATATATATAAGCTAGTTGCTAGAGCTGCTCAAAATGATAAAGAATTTTGGATGCAGAAGCTTACAGTAAACTTCAAAATCCATCTGAGTATATGTGCTGGGTACTGATGTGCTTGTTGTATCTTCATGGGGAATATACTTTATTAGAAGAAAATAATTTCACTGAAAAAACAGAAAGGGTTTTTTGATATATGGTTTGTGAAAGAGCTATCTTCTTGAAAGCATATCCAATTTATGTATCTGTATCATGTGGTCTAGTACAAGGTGCTGCTTCTCCTTGTTCTGTTACATCCTTAAGACCACTGTGAACACAGTAATCCTAAAACTCTTGCACAAATTACAGCCTTACTGGAATTCTGCACAGTTCACAACCTGCCATGGGCTTATCAATTGCAGGGCAGATAAACAGGTTACTGAAGGCGGATGCTCTTTATTAAGACTCTCTGGGCCCCCAGTTCTGGCAATGGCATTAGGCTTGGAGCTTAAAATGTGTTTGCGTGTACTCTGATATGTAGTGTGGTGTAGCTTGTAACAGCACTTGGAAAAAGATGTTACTCTGTCTGCAGTCTATAAAGTGAAGTTTTGAAGTTCTGTGTCCCATTCTCAGCCAATTATAGTAACCTGAACAGCAAATGATCCAACAGGAAATGTAGAGTTAGTAAACAAAAATCATGAATGTTCCACCACAACTGTGCGTAGTCATCTTGTGACTGAGTTAGGAAACACAGCCTCTGAAAATAATCAGTTCCACAGAAAAAAATAGAATTCTGGTTAATTCTGTATTATGTAAAATCAGGTAACATTCCTATTGATTTCATGTAGCAAATAATTCTGAAGTAATGAGCTATGAAACATCCTGTTGTTCATTAATCAAAGTCAACATTCTACATGACAAAAACATCCTACATAGGAAGCTCTAATATTTATCATACAACAAGTTATTCAGTAGTAGTTAAGCCAGTCAGTTTTCCCATGCAGACATGGTCTTAACTGCAAAGGCTACAAGCCTGGCATTGTAGAATGAAAAAGTAAAATAAAGAAGAAGAATAGCATCCAGCTTCTGGTGAGAGAGTCACCAAAAAAAATATGACAGCCCTTGAAGTGTCCAGCATGTTACAGCTCTGCTAGCTCCCTTTCTGCAAGCTTAAAGCTGAGCCTGCTGTGTAGGTCCCATTCTGCAGCCAGCACGCCTTACAGCACAGAATGACCTTGCCTCTCTGTTTCTTGCAGCTTCACGAGGAGTTAGAAAAGGGCGAGAAGGAAAGTGCAGAGCTGCAGGAGTTTGCCAATGCCATCTTGCAGAAGATAGCAGATCACTGCCCTGACATTCTGGAGCAAGTCGTCAATGCTCTGGAGGAGTCGTCCTGACGTCAGCCACCAGCCCCACCAGAGCACAGCAGTGGCCAAGCCCAGTGAGTCCATGGAGCCATGAGGGTGGAGAGGAATGTGGGAGTCAGAAAATGGAACAGAACCTTCTGGTGCACATTTACAAAGAAAACGGGCAAAAAAACCCCAACCCTTCTAAAAACTACATGCTCTCTAGATTCTTCCAGTCCGTGGCTAATCAGTTGTTTGCATTCATCTTTTCACTGCCTTTCTACTTTAGACCCCAATTCCCTGCTGGCTGTTGACAGTGACTCTAGGATACAGCTAAGTAGAGCTCTTCCCTGTCTACTAGGCAAAGAAGAGGGAATCCACTGAGTACAAGCAGCTTTAGTTCTCAACAAGCTTGCAGAAGAGTAGCCCTTGCTTTCATTCATTTATTGCTTTTTTTTTTCTTTTTCATAAAATCTGAAAGCCTGAATTTCATAGTGCTAAAACCAAATCTGAGTATGCTCTGATTATGGCTCATGATCAGCCAGGATCAGCTGGCTAGCTCAGGTCTTGCTGCCTGTCTCCATGTTTCTTATGTTCTTAAGTAACAGAAAGTGGAAAGGAAAGTTTCCCTATTTGTTCCTGTTAGTCACTACACCTAGCAGCTGGGAAAGAGGTAGGCATGCTGGGACTTTCTGTTTACTTTGATTTTTGTTGTTCACCTGATCTGACTCTGAAGGGCTGAGTAGCATTTTTCAGGTAACTGTTTTCATCTGTTCATTTCTTGGGCTTTTTAGCTGAGATCTCTCATCATAGATCTGTGTTTCCTAAGTTTTTATTTTGTAGAGAACTCTCTCCCTTCAAGCAGGTGTGGTCACAGGTCCTCTTCAAGCTTTAACTTGTATAGTTTGTCCATTGCCAGTTTTTCAGACCATAGCTTTGTGAACACTCACTGCTGTCAGAATAGTCATAGGTATTTTGTAAATGAGAAAATTGCATCATTTAGCTTTCAAGTATAATTTTAAAGCTAAGTTAGGCAGATGGGTAATGTAGTTCATACTATAATTATAATTTAATTTATTTTGGTTTAGCATAGGTTGACAAGGAATGAGTTTCAGTTCAGAGCAATAACACATTCTTGTAAAGAGGAGCATCTCTGCTGGAGTTGACACCCAGCTGAGTAGATAGGTATAAAATCAAAGCTTTAGTTAAACCAGTGCAATTCTTATATGTATATGAGGCCTTAGTCTTGTCCCCATCCATCTTTAACACTCATTAAAGCCCCTGCTGATAGGTAATGTAACCTGGAACAGCAGGGTGGTCTGTCATTGTCATATCACATCAGAATACTCTTTTATAAGTAGGACTTGGGTGTTCATTCTCAGACTATGCACTAATGGGGAGACAAGTTTTTTTCCTGGCTACCAGTGGTTATGTGTGTCTGGGGACATCTGCAGGACAGAACTCTTTAACATGTCCCCATGTGCTCCTTAGAGGAGTTGTTCCCCTTTAGTTTTCTCCTATTACTTCAGAGAATGAGGGGAGGGCGAAAGGAGACCAAAGATCAACACAGCAGTGGAAGAAATCTTGGTTTTCTACTCCCTAGATAATTATGAATCCTCTCAATAAACCTGCCATTCAGAGCCTGCAGTTTAATTCCATAGGAGTTATTATGTTTTGAGCTTAATCAGTCAGCTGTTACACTAAGGCAAATATTCCAGGCCCTCTCAGATAAACTGCATTTCTATCTTTCAAATCCACATCACAGCTCCCTTGTAGGTCTTTCACACCTTCTTTTTATCTTCAGAAATGACCAATTGCTTCTGATAGAATGGAGATCAGCAAAAACCTGAGTAAGGGAAGTTGTACCTTGTATTTTTCTAAGAAGCACTGAAAATTGGGCAAAACTGAAACCTTAGGATCCAAACCTATGGTGGCCACTAAGAAGATTTTAAGTCTCCGAAGAAGAGGTAATTCAAATCTTTTCCATGTTTTGAACTGGTAGGCTTTGCAAATCAGGAAACACAGCTTTAGTCCTTGCTGTAGAACCAACCTGTGTCTAAAGTTGGGGATTTTTTTTGTCATGGATGAGGAGAGTAATGGGAACCTGAATGTGCACAAGGGGGAAACACCGGAAGGCGTGCAGACAGTGACTGTACATGCCACTGAGCTGTGCCTCATCCCAGAAACACCCCTTTGGTCCCATTATTTGAGTCAGCATGTTTCGATAGGAGCTGTTGTTTTGAAATCTTTCCTCTTGCTTGTTCTTCATCACTCCTAATTACTCACTCAAGGAATTTAATGCCTCCTGTAAAAGCATCAGAGCCATCAGCCTAACATCACTCCACCACCACCACTCCTGACTCTCTCATTAACTTATATGGTCAAATCTCCAGCTGCCTTGGTTCCCTGCTGTAAAACAATCCTTCCTCTGTGAGAAGCTGTGGAATTTCCCTTATCAATGGTTCAAATGACTCCTGCTTGTAAACCTCTTACCGAGATGTTCCTTGATAGCGTCTCTGCTGCGGGCAGGGGGAGGGGAGAGGAAGAAGGGGTGGTCACTTTGGGCTGTCATTTCAATTCTCTGGGTTTACTGCCTTGCCCCCACATCGCAGGAAAGTGCTGGCTCTTCTGCATCTTTAATTCTGCCTGTGGCTGCATTTCTAGAGTTCAAAGTGCCCCAGCCAAAGGCACGGTGCTGTCGTGACAGTTCACAGGATCCAGGTGAATCTCACTGTTTACATCTCTCCCAGTCTCTTCCCTGTGAGGATTTGTCAAGCCTGGCTAGTTTTCATACTGGCCATTTGGTCTTTTATCTCCTAGCCACACACCTGCTGTTCCTCCCATCTGGATAGTTGGGCCTTTGCATTTTGTCTCGTTAACCAGTTATCTTACAGATCTTCTAGGCTTCCCATCTTAAACATTGATCTGAGACCTCAGTGAAGTGCTTTCAGGGAGAGAGCAGTTCTCATTTAGGAACAGACTTGATCTGACTTGATCTCCATTG
Organism: Ceyx melanurus; assembly: GCA_024611195.1. Taxonomy (NCBI): domain Eukaryota; kingdom Metazoa; phylum Chordata; class Aves; order Coraciiformes; family Alcedinidae; genus Ceyx; species Ceyx melanurus. The sequence continues at coordinate 60,474 of JANHGL010016560.1, forward strand.
AACTATTTCAGGTAATCTCTCTGATCCTGTTTCGACAGAGATCATGTCATGGTGAATAGCTTGGGGAACTATATGATTTGGGAGGCTCCGGGAAAACTTGCTTTTTCTTCTCCTCTTGAATGAAGTTCCATTTGCTACCGGAGCTGTAAAAGTTTTAATTGCTTTAATTTTGTATTTTCTCTTTTTCTTTCAATCTGTCATTTCTAGAGGAACTGAGAGATGTAAGTTCTTAAGGAGCTGTCTGTAGAAGATTACATAGGTCATTTCATCTGGGCTAAAAAATAACTCAAGCCTGAAGCCCACATACAGTGTAAAAGATGACACCCCAACCATGCTTGTTCGTGATATCCGTGAGTCCAAGTACATATTTTCCTCTGAATCCAGCCTCATGTGAAACACTAAAAGGACATTACAACACTAGAATTGCAGGGTGAGGACATGAGCACTGTTTGCGATTGGAAGAAGAATTGCCTGGCGTGCTCCCAAATGAGCTTCTAGTGTTCTCTCTCATTTCAACTGCCTTTAACCAGCTTTCCCTCCAGAAAATGCCAAACCACTCTTTGGAGTATCTGATTTTTGCCAAGTCCAGGGGACAGAAGGTAAAGGTCTGAAGTATAGTGCACGAAACAGCTGTTTCTGGTTGCAGGTCTGGAATATCCTTTCTCTATCAAATGTTCTGCTACTTTGGGGGCTCTTGGTATTTTGTGCAAGGGAGAATTAACCTCATAAATCTCATAAGACCTAACCCTGTTTTTTCAAACCAAAGGGGCACCTCATTTCATTTGCCCTGTAATTCCCACCCATTCTGCTGCTAGTGCTGAACTTGTTGGGAAATGTCCCCATCTGATAAGTGTCGGCAGGGTTGAGTCCCCGCTCCTGTACTAATTGCCAATCCTTGCCACTGAAGGGATCCTTACAAAGGATGTAGAGAGTCGTGCACTGATACCATTTTAAAACAAAAATTACACTACATAACTCATTCCTCCAATGACTCCAGTGAAATGCAAAAGGGAAATAGTACAATCAAGATAGGTGATACTTAAAGGAAGCCTCTACTCAGCTCGACACCCAGAGGGAACTGAGAGAGGATGCAGAAAGCTGTGGATAACTAACACTGCCCCAGCAAAGCTGGCAGGGTGGGAGGGTCGGGCACAGAGCACCATGGGGCATCATGCCTGGCAAGGCCAACTCTGCTAACCCCTCTTGTCAGCGTGGTGAGGACAAGGAGTGTTGGGGCTGCGGGGGGAGGGAGTTAAACATGATAAGGTTTTAATAGTTTTTTCCACTTAAATGGAAGGAACCTTAAGCAACAGCAGATCCTTCTGAACAAAATGGCTGTCCGCTGACTTTTTTAAAAAGAAAAACTGTTTCCAAACTTTTTAGTGTCAAAAGCATAAACACGGAGATCCTGACTTTTTCCAGTGTGTGTGGTGAGTGCTGTAACCCTGTCATCAGTATCTCTCCTGACTTTTTCAGGGGTGGTTTTTTCCTGTTTTGTTTTCTGCTTGTCGATATTGTCTGTGTGGTCCTAAGGCTGGGGCAGTTACTACCATTGGTGTCTGTTGTTGGATTTAAAAAAAAAAAAAAAAAAAGATAGTAGTAGAACTGAAAAAGATGTGTTTAAAAAAATATATTAAAATACATTTCCTCAAAAGGAATTCAAGAAGCAACAAAAGCCTTGACTCCTCCTCTCGCAATCATATGGAAAAGGATTTGTGGGCTTGTAATTATCACCAGTTGCCTTTCACAGGCTTTGGAGGTCCAAGGCAGCTTGGCCTCTTAGGAAATGTTACAAACCCTGGATCAATCTGTTCTTTCCCAGCTTTATGCTGTACACGTGTAATACAGGAATGGGTAGAATGAAACAGTATTTTGCAAATCCATCTTTTATGGTGTTCATTATCAACACCAGGTGTCCCTCAAGATAGGAACTGATGTAATGGGCCAAATGCTTTGCCCAAATTCTCCTTGTCTTCTTAATCACACCCACAAACCCATGCAGAGCAGCTGGTGCAGGTAGTCACGTGTAGGTCCACTATCAAAGCTACATTTCCCAGTGTCTGTATTGATTGTGCAGCCACAGTGGGTTGTGGTACAGCAGAGGACTAGCAGCTGTCTTCTGCTGCACTTGCATCATTGTTTAAAACTAAAGATGTGAGGCTGAATCAGCACGTAGTGTAAACAAAATAACCCACGCAAATAACGACCTATGAGACTAAGTAAAGAATTTGGTTAAATCAATGTATTTTTATGTCAAACTTATCATAGGCTTTTTGTCCCTGTTTTTACTCTTCTAGTTTGGATGTTGAAAATCAAGTCAATCAGTTTTGCTTGTAAGTAGATATTTCCACTTCAGGTTCTCAGTGTTCTGGGTTTTTTTCCCAAAATGTTGTTTTCCCTTTTGGAAATTGGGGGAAAAAAAAAAAAAGATCTATTGGTCACGTGTTTTGATAGAAAATGTGGTTGTCTAAAAGCCAAGATTTTGTGAGTAGGCATTGTTCCTTTAACCTGCCCCATCTTCCCAGCTCTCTGTGGACATGGCCAAGTCTCTATTCTCCCAACCTGCCCAGGAATGAGTTTGGCCCTTTCTGAACTCAAACTCCTCCTTGGCGAGGAGTTTGGCCCTTCCTGAACACGCTCCCTACAGCACATCTGGGGAGGCTTCACTAGCAGATGCCTTGATCTGGGCAGATGCTGCAAGAGGGTGAATCAAACGGGACCATGAGCAGGAGAATCATTTCTGTGCTAGCCCAACATGCTGCTCCAAGCCAATGAAACTGTATCTTGGCATTTCCCTCCAAGTCAGTAAATGAAGAGAGCCACACACCAGGCTCACAAATCATTTGTGAGGTAGAAAAAATGAATCCATCTGTGGGATGCTCCATCCACTTCACGGAGATGGATCCCTCATTTGCCTCGGCAGAGACATGTTGCACTTTAGCAGAGGAGGAGGTGGGCTCTGGGGGTGGGATCTTAGCTTACTTGAATTCCTTTTGGAAGGAACAGCAGCGGGAGACATTGATGTCTGTGATGCAAGTGCGCACGCTGCCTTCAACTTGTATGTGTTTTATTGCTGGAGTCATGTTACTGAAAGGATAATGACATTGCAAAGAAAATATGTTATATTCAACTTTGCCTTGATAATATAAACACTTTGTTTGGGGTTTTTGTTTTTGTTTTTGTTTTTTCTTCTTTTTTTATTCACAGACTAAGTTCATCAGGAAATTATAAAATTATTTAAAAATTCTGCACTGTGTCTTCATTTTGGTGAATTTCAGTGTGTTTTGCTCAGTGACCTCTCCCACGTGCCCAGGATCAGAAGGCAGGTAGGAGATCAGAGAGGCTCTGTGATCAGGCTTGAGGTCCCATTTGTTGCCCACTTGCACCACTGGAATAATGCTGCTGGGAGACTTGGCTGCACGACGTGCCTGTCAGTGCTTATCAGCATAGCTGTGGCTACCTGCCAGGGGAAGGTGAGAGGCTTCAATCCCAAGTGTCCTGATTACACTGGGACCTCACAGGTCAGTTAACTGGAGATAGAGCAACTGTGTTTACTCTTTGTGTCTCACATGTCTATTTTCCAACTAAATGTGACTTAAAATTTGCTAACAAATGACTCAATCCCAGATGTGCATCCAGAGTTGAGTCAATGTCAGGATCATATCTTGCTGAGTAATGTGCCTGGAGAGCTTTGCTGTGTAAAGGACAGTGAGACTATCCTACAGAGTGTGTTCCTAGCGAGACCTAAACATGGCTTCAGTCCATGTTGTAAGACAAGTTGTGCCCCCTGCCAACACTGGAAGAAATGGGCTTTACCCAGTGTCCATACTCCAGACACATTTTGAGGACGTGGGAAATTGCCCAAGTAATGTCACTATAAAATCTCATTTTTTCTGGAATTTTTAAACTGTTCTAAAGAGAATAATATTGCAACACTGGGTCCCACTGGTAGAACAATGTCCATGTTAAACACACTCCACCAGATTCTCTGCAGCTATCCTGAAGCCCTGGTAGAACAGACCTCCCCAAGTCGGGACACTTTCTAGCCAATTCCACTCTCAGAGTCTTGGTTTCATTCTCCTTTTGTCTATCTGTGCAGCTGATTTTTCATGGGATTTTGTTGCCAGCCTTGTCCCTTCTGCTTTCTATATTTTTATCATTTCATTGGGATCTTAAGATCCCGACACGCTGTTTCCATACGAGTGACTTCATGTGTGACAGGACCAGGCATCCTGCCTGGACATTCCCCTCCCTCTGCTAATTGGGTTTCAACCACTTGGGCTTCGATCAGGCATGTAAAGCAGCGTGTGGAAAAGGATATGTGGAGATTAAGGGTCTTGGGAGCTTTGGAAGGAAGAGTCCATCGGCCTTTGGTTCCCAGTCTGGTTTATGTTCACTTGAGTGTCTTTGGCTGAGAAGGGGTTTCGTGATTCCCGTCAGGCCAGGGTGTGCCTGGCTTTTGGAAGTGCAGTCCAGATCAGCTGAATGAAACCACACGCCACATAAATTTAACCAGTTACTGTACAACAGGGTATATGTCAGGCTGAAAGTGGTACAAATGCCAGTTCAGAATGGCTTGTCCTTTTGAAAGAGGATGGCAGATGAAAAGCAAGAGTCACAGACACCACCAACAGAAGAGCATGTCTGCAGGGAGAGCAGCACATCTGCAGAGCCAAGCCAAGCTGCTGTGGCCCACGCCAGCTCTGGCTGCTTGGTGTGTGCACCACCACATCCCCACAGGCTGACTCACATCTTGGATGGCCCAGAACAATAACCCTGCCTTGCGCTCCGGAGCGAAGACGCCAAGTCCCTTCTGTGCATTATCAGGTTACATTTTTTGCCTCTTGCAGGAAAAGACAGTAAGGCAGCTGAATAAAATTGTCCATGTCCACGGCTGCTACTGTGACACAGAACACACAGGGCAGCAGGGGAGCAGCAGATGGTCAGCCCCGGGATCAGCACATACACATTTAAAATTCTTTCCTTTGCACACGTTGCGAAGATAGGTTCACAGGGGTGTGTGTAGCCCCTGTGTTACCCAGGCCCCTGATTAAACATGAGATGTCTGCAGTGTTCCAGCCAGGATGAATTTGTAGAACCTGTTTTTCTAAATTACACTTTCTCTGCTGAAGCCAGATCAGTGATCCACAGGGAAGAGCAACATATTTGGGATCTCCTGTTTCTTAGAGGATCTGCACCACTTGTGATGCACAGATGCCTTTTGCTTATGTGGACTATACTATAGGGATGCAGCTGTGCCTTGGAGACTTACCCAAAATAGTCATTACAAACTAATTGCCTGTGCTAATGAAGTGATCTACATATAACCAGTGACCTTTAGACTAGGACACTGAGATACCAAGTAGCCCCTCTTCTCACTGGGCTTCAGGATCTTGGGCAAATGGTAAAGTCTTTTTTTTTTAATTGTCTATAGAAAATCTCAAATCCAAGAAAGAGCATATGTCCTGAAAAACTTAAGTGTCATTTAGCTGTATAAAATAGAATTAATTACCCTTTTTTTCACTTATCAAGCAAGCAGAGCCATACACCTCATGTTAGTAGACTTGAATATACTGATGATGTGTTATAAAATGTAGGTGGACTGGATGGGACCAGGTTGGGTGTAAGCCATGAGGTTACAGCAAGTGATTCTCTGAGTGTGGGCTTTAAATCCAGCTGGTTTGATCAGTAGTAGCCTTTCCCAGTGGTTGCAACTGCAAACATTAAAACTATTCTAGATGAATGACTAAGAAGTTAAATATTTAGGCCCAGGTTCTGCAGCCCATTTGTGAGAAGGTGTCAATTTCTTCAGGAATTCAGCTCCAGGAACGTCAGTGGACACAAACCTTTTGACAAGGCAAGTTAAAAAACAAATGGTTTCTTTATGTATGGGGAAAACGGATGGTTTGCCTCTGTACATGCTCTAGCTCAAAACCCCTCCTAGAAGGACTTTTGTTCAGCTTGAGTAAACCCTTCATTTTCTGTAAGGGCACACCATTTTGTGGAACCACAAGCCTTGGAATGTATATGAACTCTCGTAAACTCTCTTACATAATGCATATAACCTGTTTTTAGCTTTAAACAGTATATCATCTTGTAGCCCAATATATTGAAGTGCACTTATTCATATATCTCTAAGCATCTGTGCCCATCTGTGTGATAATATATAAATATATACAGCTACACGTTGAAAACCATGTTTCAAGAATACTAAGTTTGCAATGCCAAAGGTCTGGGAAATGAGAACATCTAGATGACTTCATGCCTAATAGGTCCATAATGCAATTTTTAGTGATGTACTTGCATAGCTACTTTTTTGCCAGACCTTGCCTTCAATAAGAATGCAGGATGAATTGATTTCTTCAAATCAGTAATTGCATAACTCCCATCATTGCTGCCATCCATGCTTCTACCAAGTTGTCTGTTGTAAGGCTGTCCTTACAGCCTTGTATTTGTAATTCTGTAAATTGTCCCTCAGATTAGTGACCACTTAGATATCAAGAGGGCTGCTCCTATAAAGAAGGCATTGCCTCAAAGTCATTTCATATTTTTTCAAGAGACACGAGCTCATTATCTGTTCTAACATGGCTGTAAAGTGAAACAAATCCTCACATTTGGGAAGACCCAGGCTTAAAATTCCCTTGCCCACAAGTTCACAAGAGCAAGGGATTTGGTCTAGAGTGCACATATATCACCCACATCCAGAGCTAAATTTGGGTTCATCTTTTCTATCTGTGCATGTGTCCCTTTGTTTAGGTTGACAAGAAAAATCTTGTTATTGCAGGGATGCCTGCATCAAGCACCTATTTGGGTACTTGTCTTGGTTTAGCTTCGCAGTCTAGTTCCCTTTAACCACACACCAGCATTGTCCAAACCTTCAGTTTGTTTCTGTGCTCATCCCCCCTCTCTTGACAGAGGTACCTGAGCCTTCTCTACAAACCTGCTGCCAAGGGTGCTTATGGCTTCAAAGCACCTGCAATTCAGCATTGTTTCAGACCAGTGCCATGAGGGCAGCAGCTTCTGTTGGTGCTCCCTGGGCATTCCAGCACTTCTCCATGAGATGCACCTTTCAACTTTTATTGCCCCTACTTGTTTCTAATGGGTTTCATATTTGAAATTGTCACCTATCAATGAAGACTTCTTTTTCTGCAGGCATACTGTTGGACATGAACTATGATCAGATGCCATATCAGCCTGAGGCTTGCTAGGGGGTCAAAGACTTAGAGGGAGAGCTGATTTGTCATTAGAATGGAGGTAGTGCTGTGCTTCCTACTGTTCACAAGACACATTGTGTTTCTCAGACAGGTCGTTCCTGGCAGCATCACAAATTTCTCACAAGGTCCTGTATGAAATATTTTGAGACTTTACCTGGCAGCTAGAGTGACTGACATATGCATGTGTTTGCAGCCACGTGTAGACTTAAAAGTGCTAAGAACTGCAAGGTGATATTTCAGATACTTAATGTCTCAGAGGACACGTGAAATACATGCATGTGGGATTTAGACTGACTGCAAAGTGTTGAAGGAGGTAAGTACAACCTCAATACCTTGTATTTTTGGTCCCCATGTGACTTCAATCAGTAGTTCATACCATTTTTCTCTGAATTAATTCCTTTTGCATTAACAGTTACTATTTTGGTAGTGGTAGTCATTGAAGTTAGAGAAAGCAAAGGGTGAAACTATTAAGGTTATTTTGAACTATAGACACTCTTGCTGACATCCTTCCTTGCTGCAAAGTAGCAAGTTTGGGCTTTAGGGAGGTGCAGAGTTCAATTGGTAACTGTAAGGTGGTTGTCGGAGAGAGCTGGGGCTTAGCAGCAGCCAGGACAAGAGCAGCCAGGGAGCTCTGTAGGTCTGTGGTACCCACCAAAACCAAGGAAGCTCAGCTGTTTGTGGGGAAGGTGCTTTATGCATCACTTACTGTGGAGAAGATCAAACATGCAAGTTCAATAAAACTGTCACTTCATCTGGCCCAGGCAGCTTACAATCTGAGTGTTGATGTTAAATGTTGCTAAACTGTGATGTTAAGGTAAACCTTGATAGTAAATGTTAAACCCTCTCAGAGATGCGTTCAGCTGAAGCAGAAAACATTATGATTTTTACCAGATACTGTAAAAACTGCCCTTATTTTTTCCTCCTAGCAAATGTGGCTTTGTGTTAGGTTCCTGTGGGTGGGGATCAACATCAGGTTCTGGCTGAAGACAGCAGTCAATGGCTGCCTGTGCTATGCAGCACATACTATGTGCTGGCTGATTTATGTTCAGCAGAAGAGGGGAGTTATATCCCTTGGTTCTCCTTCTTCAGTACCAGAAATTTGTCTTCATTGCTGCTTTCTTACCATAGCTGGTGCAGAGGGTAAAAACCAGTAGCACTGAGTGGCTTCTCTATAATCTTGTTGCTACTGAGGAGTTGATCTGTGGGACTAAACCCTTAAACCCTTATGCATAAATCCAGCAGAATGGTGCTTGTACAAGATAACCACTTTTTTTTTTTTTTTAATTGCTTTATAAAATGTTGTTTAGCAGAATGCAGCTTGAAGTGGTAACAAAGATATTAATGGGTCCATGTGGAGCTTGGCTCTGTTCCCAAGATGTCCTCTCCACTGCACCGGGTACAGCTGGTGAATACTTGCATTTTTACAGACACTCAGGGCTCCAGAGATGTAAAATGAACCAGGACAAGTGGGATTTCATGCTGGTATCTTGCTTTTCTGTGTAAGAGGAGGCCCTACAGCAGAGGATTCTATGGAAAGCTGGGCATCTCCACTGAGGATAATATACAACCATGGCAAGGTCCTTCTGCCACTCAGCAAGGAAGGAGAGGACAATGGTGGCTGGCAGCTGGTATTTCAGCTGACATACTTGTCTTAGATTTGTGTTGGGCTAAGAGCATGCATACTGCCAAGAGCTAAAGCTCTTCTAACTGGCAGCAATTTGTTAAGCTGGAGTAACTCCATGGCTTGCATTGTCTCTTCAGATGGCAGACTAGCAGAATGACTGAAGGCTGTAGGGCCCCTTTTTTTCAGTACTGTCATGTTCCTCTGTGTCTCAGAAAGCAGCACCCATTTTTGCTACCTTATTTTTCAGTTCAAAACTGTTAAACACAAGGGGATTGCTGTTGCTTTGGATGGCCTGCTGGGCATGACAAATGCAGGAACCATTGCCACAGAGCACATGGTACTGATGGCCCTTTGAGAGGAGATGGTAGGAATCACAGAGTTAGAATCATAAAATTGTCAGTGTTGGAAGGGACCCCATTGCCAAGAGCAGCTGCTCAGGGAGGGGACACCTCCCACTAGAGCAGGTTGCTCAGAGCCCCATCCAGCCTGGCCTTCCAAACTTCCAAGGAAGGGGTTTCCCCCACCTCTCTGGGCAACCTGTGCCAGGGTCTCACCATGCAATCAAGTTACCTCCACCCTGGCTTCTGGAAACTCCTTTGAGACCATTTCTGATATAATACTGTAAGGTCCATATTTTCCCTGCCCCAATGACATGAGAAATGTGAAACTGTTTTCAGCATTTAGTCCAACATTCAAAATCCTCCATTACCACAATGATATTTCACACCACAAATTGTGCTTCCTACCAGTGCCCTATGAAGGGTCCTTTCCTGTTAGCTTGGCAGCAATATGATGCCTTGAATCCAGAATGGATCCCTCACTGGATCCAGGGCAGTAAAGGCACAATAGCCTGGAGGAAACCAGAGGAAATGACAGAACAGGGATTCAGCAGCAAACTATAATATGTTTGCAGCTTCCATGAGGAATTCATGTTCAGAGCCTCCCCCCAGGATGGCAGGAAGATATTAATGTCTTCAAACACCCACTCTTTGTAACTGAAGGTTCCTCGTGGACATGAGGAGGGGTTTGGCTGCTCACCCAGCCCATGAGCCCAGTGTGCTAGGGAGAGGCTGTGTCTGCTGGCATCACATCGAGCTGCAGGAACTAGTGCATTGCCAAGCAGTGGAGGTTGGAGATGTGGCATATCTAGGACAACATTGGTCCTTACAGTCTCCTCCCAGTAGCCCAAGTTAGATACAGTAACTTCAAGGTGACAGTGAAAGACTCCTTATTCATTTGATTCCTTTGCTAATGAAATGATGACTCTTGAAAACAAGAGTGGTTACACATTTTTTGTTCATCTGTCAGAAGAGCAGATCAAAGCTATCTATAAAGAGCTGCAGACAAATATCACCATGGCTGACCCAGAGGCTTCTTTGGTGTGAAGTGACAGACTGGACCATGATGTCAGTGGGGAAACCAGTCTTAGATCCATAGAACAAAGTCAGCCAGCCTAACGCTGACCCAGAGCGTCCCTGTGCTCGCTCACAGCTGGGCAGTGACAGGGCCTAGAGACGATGACGCCAACTTTCTCTGGTTTTGTTTTTCTGCTAAAAGACCTTATTCAGCACAACAGGATCTCTGATGCTCATCACTAACGTGTGCAATCTTCAGATGATACCTCAGCAAGTTCAGACACGGTGGAGGCCTTTGGGTTGTGTCGCTGCAGGGTGTGTTGCAGCCTGGCACTATGCAGTGAGATTGTCCTGGCTCATTCTGGAACCCAGTGTGGGGAGACAGTAGCATAGCAATCACCTTGTGCCCAGCTTGGAGCCAAACCTGACTGCATCCCCAGCATCTAGGTGTCTTGAAGCACATCCTGACTGTAGCACTGATGCTATTAACTACTGACCTCTCAGAAAGGAAATGTAAGAAAAGAGAATAAGAAAATCGACCAAAGATTATGTCAAAGGCCAGCTCGCCCCTCACCTTCAGTAGAGCTCTGTGAGCATGTGCCAGCTGTGGTTCAGGCCTCTAAAAGGACTACTGATGCCAAGATATGGAGTTGCCATGGGCTTGGGGAGGTTCCTGTAACTTTGTGACAATGAATTACATGGTCACCCCTAAAACCTGGTTTCACATCCTTGTTAAGGGTCAAGAGAGGCAGATCTGGGCCCTCTGCACCACACAAAAGCTCATTCACTCTCTGGGCACAATGTTACTGGTGCTACTATAGAAGGGTTTGTATACAGGAGGTATCTGGAAGGGTGCTGGACACAACAATCTTTCATGACATTTGGTTCTTTCAAACACATCCCATGAAGCCCTGCAATGAACAAAAAGAGTTCCAGTTTCCATTGCTGTAGGGAATTGAAGAAAAATGTAGCTTCAGTGAACACTAAAGGCTCAGAGACAAGAATCAAATGAAACCAAAACAAAACAAAACAAAATCGAAACAACCTTACAGAGTGAAAACCAAAGTCTTATGAATGTGAGCAAATATGTTGTGGGGCATGAATCATGGTGTCTTTAGATTATGTCTCTTTTTCTTTGTTTGGGTTTTTTTTGCAGGTGTGTATAATTACAGGCTCAGGACATATTGAAGCATTTAGTGATTTGGATTAACTTCAGGTGCCACGAGTAATGTTAGCAGGTAGGTGCTCTGCACATCCTGGAAACTCAGTGTCTCAAGATGAAACTTTTAAGGATGTTGACCACAGAAAATGCAGAACACATACAGAGTTACATTTAAATTATGTGGGAGAATACTATGCCTTTAATTTTACCTTTGCAAGAGCACAGTAGCAATCTGAACTGGAAATAATCCGTTCCTAACTTCTTGCCAGTGAAAATATGTGCAAACACACACTTTAGTCACGAGCAAGCCCTTGAAATGTGCCAAGGACTTCTCATACCACAGGAACATCAGTATCTGTGTGCATCTCTTTGAGCACCAAGCCCGCGTTTATCACAACATCCAAGTGCCTTAGAAGAAAACCATCTATTGCCACGTTGTTTCTTCCCTCTTTATATTTTGTGACTGCACTGGTGCTTTAATTATTATTGTTTCCTTCCTTGCCTACTTTGAGTGCTTTAATGCTGATGTTTGTGTGAGCCTGTGTATTACCCATGCTATATATATTTGTTTAGAAGCCACAGTGTCTAAGGATTGTATTTATGTTCCCCTCAGCTTGCACTCTGAAGGTGAGATGATGCTTTGTCATCAAAGGATACTTTGAAGCCTACGTACCATGATGGTTTTCTTACAAAGGCTTTATTGTCATCAGTTTGGTTTGCAGAAGGATTTGTGAGTGGCACAGCCAGGAGCTGCAGAGCCCATTCTAAACCTCGCTTATGCTCCTCATTTTGTCTCTGGGCTTTGTGGGACCCAGAAATAAAAGCAGGAAATAAGCTGTGGTTTCACTAGCTGTAAATAGCGACCGTCCCCAGGCTGTGAAAACCCATCCCAGGGCAATGTTTGCCTCTGGGCAGCAGCACCAGCAATCACACGCCTGGCAGACATACATTATATCATATATATTATGGCGATGCCCTGAGCCTCCCTCTGCAGCCCTGCAGTCCCAGCAGCTCTGTCCCACCCCCCCACTCTTCACAGTGATGTTCCCAACCCCAACCAGCCTGTGCCTACTGTTCTGACTCCCCGGTGACAGGGTAGCACTGGTTGCACCCTCCTGGCTTGGTGTCTCAGCACATTTCATCCCCTTCCCTTGTCATTTTCCTGGCCACAGCATGTGCCACCTGCCCCAGAAGCCAGCTGTGTCACCTGCCTGCCCCTGGGGCCACCTGAGCAGGGCGTCGGGCTGGCCCCGCAGCCAGGAGCGCCCAAACCAGCGGTGACACAGGGAGATGCTGAGCAAGCTCAGGGAGTGGCTCTCCTGTGGGTCTTGGGGATTGAGAGATTCTGCCCCTTATGCCCACCCACAGCAGTGCCTGCAGGGGCAGGCAGCCGAGAGGGGGCTTGACCCTATTAGCCTGCCCTCTGCCTTTCCCCATCAGCGTGAGCCAATCCATCTGCATAGTCCGTAGGAAAGCTGGATGTAATGTGTCAACTGTGTTTGTTTCCTCTCTCCTTTAGCTGAAGTTGCTCTGTGGTACTAATCCCTGTGATTAGCGGGAGAATAGCCCCCTTTCACCTCATCAGTGCCAGATCCAGCCAGAGACCTGTCTTGCTTTCAAAGAAAGAAATTACAGAACATTTGAGCAAGCAAAGAAAGAAATTACAAGGGGAGACAATCAGAAATGGGGGGCAAAGAGGAGAAAAAAAGGAGCGGAGGGGGAGAGGGAGAGGGAGAGGGTTGGGGTTCCCCTCCCACTGCAGCTTTGGATATATCCCCTCCCACTGCAGCTTTGGATCACAGAGGGGGATGTTGGGGTTCCTCTGTCTATGACAGATCCCAGTTAGAGCTTTGCCTGCACTTTGCCCAAAACCATTCATGGATGCTCAGCTATTCAGGGACATCTTCTTGCCAAGATTTGTGGAACTTCAATATTACTCCATCAATCTGGAGGGAAAGGGCTGGTGGGATGACTGCTTCCTTCTGAACATGTGTGGCAGGGGTTTGAGTTTTATCATTCCCTGACAGTCAGGCACAGGGGGGGTAGCCCTCTGTCACAGCACCCAGGGTGAGCAGCCCCAGCACCCTGGTCTCAGTGACCCATGTCCCAGCCTGGCTGCAGCCTGGGGTTGCTTCTGTCATAGATTCATAGATCTGTCCTCCCCAGATCTCTGCCTGCAGGCAGGCAGGGGGGTGCTGTCACCTCCTGTGCTCCCCAACCTGCACACACACACACACACACACACACACACACACATACACACACAGACACGCGTGTGCACGCCCTTGTTCTGCTGCTGCTGGTGGAGCCCATCACATGGTTGCTATCACAGACCGTATTTAATTACACTGTGGAGCTCATTACTACAGGAAGCAGCTGAAGCCAAGAATTAAGTAAGACTTTAGAATGGGATTAGCTACTTGAACAGACAATAAGAATATCCAGAGTTGTCATAATTCATGCCGATAAAAATTCTGGAAAGGATGTACGATTCTTTGTCTTGGGGCTTAAGCCAAGTAGAAGAGACCGAGAAACTTGGTCTGAGAGGAGGGGAGTTTGGGGGCAGATTACCTCACTGTCTGGCTATGGCCATGGCCCTGTGCCTCCCTGAGCCACTTACCCAAGGTCCTTAACAGTAGCAGGGCACAGGGCTTGGTGCCCCAGGCTGGCCCTGGAGTCATCTCCTGTCCCCTTTGCCTGGCAGTGCCATGGGAGCCTAAGGATGCTTATCTGCCCATGGGACAGAGGAAGGGATGGTGAAGTTCTTCCCAGCTCCATGAGAAAAAACCTAACGAGGTTCTGGTCCATCCCCATGGCCATCATGGGGATATGGGGCACCTACTCCCACACCAGCCTGCAGATGTAGCCAGCCCTGCCTCCTCGCCCAAGCCTGCAGCAAGAGCTGGTGGAACTTGGGTGGGAGAGAGGCTGCTCCTGCAGTGAGCCAGGGCTCCTCTCCAGGGGCCACTGGGGAGGGCAGTTACAGTTTAACTCGCTCAGCCCACAGAGCCCGCTCTCCAGAGGCCTGTCTAATGATTAAAGTGCTAAACCAGGAGGCATGAACTCTGCCTGCTCTCCCCAGCCTTGCTACTGAGTTACGTGGAGCCAGGCAAGTCAGGACTTCACCCCACCACTGCCCTGTCCTGTAAATCTTTGTGTCTTCACAGGGATTTCTCATTGTTTGATTTCTTGGTATTCAAAACCTAGTAAATGGCTCTGTTTCCTTTGTTCAAGAACTGGGGAGGAAGAGAATGGAACTGCAAGGAGGAAGGCAGCAGCTATAGAAGATACGCTGTAGGAGAGCTGTACCCTGATCTGCAGTCCACCCTGTGGAGCTAGATGTTAAGAAATTCAGCTCCAGACACTGAATCCCTTGTGAGTACCAGACAGGCTTTCCCAGAGCTGTGCTTTGGAGGACCAAGAGAGGCAGGGGCCAATGGCACAGAGGATAACATTTGTAGCCCCTCACCATGGAGAAGTGCCTTCCACCTGGCAGGGTGGCATACATCAGCCAGCACTGTGACTTCTGGAGCAGCCCTTCAGCCAGCAGCACCATCCAGATCAGGGGGGTCTCCCAGGGGATCTCCCAGGGACTCTAATAGAACATCGTGGATGTGCAGAAAGGCAAATGCTCATCACACAGTTGCTGCATTGCCCTTTGTGCCCTTTGTTAGTGGAAAGAAAGAGAATGCTTGGAGATGTCCACCTCCAAAGGCAGAAGCTTCTGCTTATCTCATGGAGCCACTGTCTGGCTCCTGTCTCAGCAGGGTGTCCCTGAGTCCAGGATGGATTTTACTTGGTGATGTCAGTCCAGATGAATCCTGGTTTAATTGACCATGGGTGAAATCATGCTTCGATGGTTAATGTTATACTTGGGGCTGGGAAAACTTCAGCAAGATCATAGCAATTAGAGCTGGAAATTATTCAAGTCATCTCATTTATTTCCTCTCTCCCCCTTCACTGTCTCTTCTGGGGACGGGGCAGTAGGGTTCCCAACAATACGTCTCCCTGTGCGTTGTCCGGTCCTGACTCAGGTTGTGGAGCATCCATGTGTCCCAAAGGAGATGATTCCATCACTTAAAAGATGCCAAAATTAGAAAAATATTTCAGAAGTTTATCTTATATTTCCTTTTGTGGAGGGCCACAAATTCTCAGGTTGTGAGTTTTATGCTTCAAGGAAACTGGCTGCTTCCCATCAGGGCAGCGGCTGGGAAAAAGGTGGCGGTTTTCTTCAGAGTTTGCAGGGGCAGGTAGAGAGGACAGGAGTGTGTCCATGAACGTTGTCACACCTGTGAGGCAGTTCAGATCAGGTGACTCATTTGCAACAAGGCCTCCTTTGGCAGAAGGTCAAGGTTTGGGTTTTTTTCCATTTCAAGATTTTTTATTCCATTAATTTCACGTTGACTCACAAAAATGTCACTGCTAGAAATGTGTCCAGTTCCTCACAACAAATTAATTCCATTAGACTTGCTTCTACTACTGCTATTAATTCCACCATAGGAGTATGAATTAAGTGGGAATAAAAGGACCAAAAAAGGTCCCTATCAAGGGAAGAAGTGTAGTGAGCACTCCTTTGAAAGCTATCACATCTTCTTGGCTTTTTCAGTGGTCCCCACTGACAAGGCTCTGCCTTGCATGCAGAGAGGACACAGACCAGCTGACTAGAGGGAAGTAATTGTGCAGATGCGACAGGGATGGAAGAAACTTCCCAAGAGCTTAGAGCTTACAACTGCCACAGAAATGCCAGACTAGGCCTACAACTACATTAAGAAAAGCTGGAAACACATGGCTGACTTGCTTGTGATAAGGTCTCCTGCTTCTGGAGGGTCATGCCATTAACTGAGAGGGACTTATGTTCCTGATTCATTTTAACTAGCTCTCCTCTGACAGGTGTGATGAGAATTTCCACATGCCAAACAGTTTGAGCACTTCCCCACCCTTACCACCTCACCAGCAGCAGAGGCCAACCAGGTGAGAGACATAACATCTATTACTGTAGTAGAAGAGAGAGAGGAGCATGAGGGCAACTGAAGCCACAGGAATGTTTTGATGAGATTAAGATAAATGGCTTGTGGTGTCCAAGGGGGCTGCATGGGTTAAGCTACTTTTTGCAACTCATGGGGTGTAACATCTTCCCTAGGTGTGCCATGACAGTGTCTCCCACCAATATGAGTCACATCTGAGATTCCGGTCACACAATAAAGTCCACCTCTTGTCCAGTACCTCTTGTGGACTGCTCAATGAAGCTTAATTATACCAAAACATCTTCTAAAGATCACCTGGACTATATGTCTTTGGCAGTTGAGACTGGACAGGGGCCCCTCCTACTGGCAGCTGGTGCCCCTGACACCTAGTAAGGCTCTCTCCTGGCCAGGTACAAGTGACCTTTCCTCATCCATCCTCCTCTGTAGATGGAGGAATATCTTCAGTGGACAAAATACTATGGTATCATATTCACAGGGCAGTGTTTTGGTGGAGGATAAAGAAAATTTGCTGGAGAGACTAGAAGAAAAGGAGGCAACCAACTTTTCTTCTTCCAGGATAAAAACATCAAAGACATTTTATCAGAGAGGACCAAGTGAGGTAAAGCAATAGGTTGTCTCCCATTCTCACCTACCAATGGCAAGGACCATGGCCAACTAATTCTGGGTTTTTGTCCTCAGCACTGTCATGAGTGACAAGTCTTTCCCTTGTAAGACATGCACCCTCCCAGACAGGCCATGCACCTCATTACTGCTGCCTGAGGACCTCTTGCCTTTTCAGGTAGCCTCCAGCCTTTCAAGTAGCAGCCAGGGGCCCATCCAGCTTTCGAGGTATGCACCCCCAGCCTGCCCTTCCTGGAACCCAGTACCACCATGGGACTGACACAGACCTAACCCCTTCCAGCCACCCTTCTTGTCCCACCAAAGCAGGAGTGGAGATGGCAGGGAAGGATTAAAGCTGCAGGTAAATCCCATCTTCCTTGTGTGCTGTGCTGAAGCCAGTGTGCTTCTTTCCATAAGCTGGGATCTTTTCTGAATAATCCACACAGCTCGTAGCTGGAAGCTTTAAGGAACACATGTATCCAGTCGTGCTTCTCTGCCTCTGCTGTTGGTCCTAAGTTGGCTTTGCCTTCCCCTTCTGCTACTTCTAACCCTGCTATAAGATAGCATCTGAGGGTGTGAAGCAGTGCCAGCCCCAG
Organism: Ceyx melanurus; assembly: GCA_024611195.1. Taxonomy (NCBI): domain Eukaryota; kingdom Metazoa; phylum Chordata; class Aves; order Coraciiformes; family Alcedinidae; genus Ceyx; species Ceyx melanurus. The sequence goes on from JANHGL010016560.1 coordinate 78,010, forward strand.
GAGGTTGCCAGTGAGGAGCAGTGAGGCTCCCTGGCCTGCTGACCCATTGTGGCCAGCTGTCCCTCGTAGCACCAAGAGTGGAAAAGCGTGTTACTCAACAGGCCAAGCAATTTGTTAGCAAGCCTCAGTTCTATGATGCTCTCTCACACCTCCAGGTCCCCAAGAGGAGCCCCTGCTGTTTGCTTTGTCCCCACTGGGGCACCCTGCCCTCTGCAGCCTTCATGTGCAAGTTGGAGTTTGACAGACGAGCCGGGAACAACAGCCCATATGGTGAACTGGCTTCACCTCAGAGTGAAAAAGCTGGCACCTAAAATTTCCTTCAGCCAGCTGCAATTTCAGGGCTGCTGTTGCCCTCTAATTAGTTGGTATTTGTTGCACCAACTATTATCTTTCTAGTTACATAGTGCTGAGGACAATGGCTCCTTATTTCCTACCACAAACACCAGGTTACTATTTACCTCCAGCTGTACCTCCTCTACCTCCTATTCCCATTAAAAGAATCATTAATGACTGCAGTGATGGGAAACACTGGAGCAGTTGGTTGTAAATTCAGACACTCGGAGCCTTCAATTATTTGTACCATGTAGACTGTATTCAAACATCTACCTGCTCCTCTGAAAATGCCCACGTGAATATTTCCTCTCTGAACCTGCACAGATGCTCGGAGTTGTTTGAAAGCAGGCACTGATGTAGGTTTTGTGCCTCAAAGCTGCACTAAGCCCCAACCTGGTACAAATGTAAGTAATTTCAGGGGACCAAATGCCTCCTCAACATAACTCCCCCGTTGGATACTCGTCTGCGTGCGGCTGTGCATGGGCTAGCAGCAGTGAGGCAGGAGGCTCTCTGGAGACTTGGAATGACTGATGTTATGGGGCCTGGAGATGGGGATCCTGACACAGCGAGAGTAAATCCTGGCTCCTCTGGCTGCTGCCACCAGTCTCGGAGGCTGGGCATGTAAGTCCTTTCTCTGTGTGCTGAGATGCCCAACGATCCCCAGGGCTAAGCACAATTCTCAGTTACACCAACGTAAATTTGCCGTGATCCTGCTAATGCCTGTGCAGCTACACGCTACTTGTGCCAGGAAAAGTGAGAACAGGATCTGGCCGTGAATCTGTGAAGTTTTATGAGAGGAGAGGTGAGGGAGAGCCCCTGGTGTGATTCCCGGTATTGTAGGCAAGGGATGGATGTGCCTGTTGAGAGCCAGCCTCATCAAGAGCTTCACACAAGCTGTGTGCTGCCTCTTCTGCCAAGCTTTGCCGGCCTTTTTAACCAGGCTTTGCCTCATTCGCACCTTCCCTGCAGTCCCCTCCTCGCCCACGCTGGGAGACAGATGCCAAAAACCGCCGCTGGGTCGAAGCAGCAGGTCACCAGGTCAAAACCCCTCCTCTGGCCGGAGCCAGAAACCCCAGCGCCCGCTCTGGAGGAGCTTTGGCTTTCAGCGCGTTAGCCCTAGGGCCAGAGGCCACACGGGTAGGGGTGCCCGTGAGTCCCCAGGTCAGGAAATTTACATCGCGGTGCTGTCTGCTGCACTGGGCGGTGCCGGGCTGGGCACACACACACGGTGGGGTCTGGCAGGCAGGGACTGATTGAGAGCCCCCGTGGGGGCTCTGCCGCCAGGCAGGAGCCCCGAGGGAGCCTTCCCGGAGCCCACGGCAGCGGGCCCGCAGCTCGCCGCCCGCCTCCTCCGCCTCGCCCGCCGCCGGCGTGCCGGCCTCCGACTCCTTCTCCTCCTCGATGCTGCACGGGGCCCCGTTCGCCTGCCGCGACAGCAGCATCAGCTCCAGGCTGTGCTCGGCCACCGGCGTGGGCAGCACGCTGTCCGCCGGGCTGTAGTTCTCGTCGGCGATCACGGCCACCCGCTCGCTGCTCTCGGCGCGCCCGCCGCGCCCGCCGCCCGTGAAGGCGTCGCCGTGGGAGGACGAGCGCACCGGCGTGGAGTGGGCGCTGTCGCGGAGAGATTCCAGCCCTGGGGAGGGAAACAGGGAGGGGGAAAAGGGGGACATTTAGCGGTCTGAAGGTGGGGGGCCATCACTGGCACTGCTGGACTCACACCCACCCACTGCTCCATCACCCAGCCGCTGTGCTTGGCCAGCATCCCTCGGGGCCAGAGCCCAGAGCAGCCCCTTCCCTGCAGCTCGTGATGTTGACGTGACTCGTCCCTGACACCCGCTGGCTGTCAGTCCGGACCGCAGGGGGCCAGGCTTGTTGCCAGTTGATCACAAACGCGTCCCTGTGCTGCTCCGGGAAGGTGCCAACTCCCCCCCCAGCAGCTGCCCATGCTGTGCTGGAGCCTCCCACCCCCTGCCATCAGCAACCCGTGAGCGGGTGATGCTGTCACCATGGGCAGGCTGCCCACACTGCCCTGGCACAGGCAGAAGTGGGCTGGGAAGTGCCCTGTGGGGTGCAGGGATGTGGTGGAGGGACAGAAAAACACCCAGAGGGGTCTATGCTGGGGCAGCAAAGGGGGTCCCCTGCCACCCTGAGCCGTGGGCTGGGGACAAACCATCCCCACAGCACTGCTGGACACGGCCAACCTGCTGCAACCCATGGGATTTAATCCTTATGGCTTCACCTGCTGGGGCAGCCCTCCCCTGCCACACCACAGCACCTCCCAATTCTATTTATTTGCTACCAAAACCAAGGTGTTTTATGCCCATTCACGGACACACACAGAGATAAGAACCACCCCAAGAGCCTGTGCCAGCCCCAGCCTTGCTGGAGGTCCAGTGGGGCAGCCTCAGCTGGCTCCATCTGGCCCTGTCCCCGGGCAGTGTGGGCAACTCACCCGAGCTCTATGGCACAGGGTTAGTCTGGGCCCTGGCCCTGCCAAGGAGCCCTGAGCCCCTTTCCTCCTGCATTCCCTGGGGCTTTGCAACCTCAGGCTTGTAAACACTCCCTGGCTGGCAGTGGATCCTCTCAGCTTAACGCTGTGGGCACCGGGCACGAGCGGCAGCTCAGGCGACAAGCCCAGCAAAGGAACAAACATGTTCTCACCCCGACAGCTGTGGCTGCTCGGGTGTCAATGTCCCCTCGGGGAAACCCCACAGGGGAGGATAGCAGCTCCCCAAAACCAAACCCACATGCAATCCATCCTACTTGCTCCGTAGGACTGGTATGAAAAGCTGAGTCCAGCCCTCTCGGGAGCCCCCAGCCCGCTCCCCACCACGAGTACCTGCATCCAACACTCCCACGTCCCCCCTGGGTCACAGGGGACACCCAGGAACCCTCCAGCTGCTGAAGAGCCCAGCCCCTGTCAGCCCCTGGGCGCAGTGTTACCTGGCACATCCCCGTGGTGGGCGCCGGCGGGGAGAGCCGGGAGCAGCGGCAGGAGCCCCAGAGCCCGGGCCAGCAGCTGCGGCCCCAGCGCCAGCACCCGCACCCTCACCGCCCGGCAGCAGTGGTTGATGAGCCTCAGGTGGACGTTGACTTTGGTTTTGATCTTTATCAGGCACTTCACCATGGTGGCGGGGGCAGGGGTGTCCAGGAGGAGCCCCGGGGACTGCGGTGGGCAGCAGGGACGGCCGCTCGCCCGCGGGGACGGCTGCACAGCCCTGGCACCGCTGACGCAGGCGGAGCTGGTGCCGCTGGCCCCGGGGCCACGGCTATTTTGGGCTCCCTGGGACCCAGTTGGAGTGAGAGGGAAGAAAAGCAGGTGCTGGGGCAGGGGTGGTGCTGGGAGGCTGGGCCAGCTCGGGGTTATTTAGTGTGGGAGGCTATTTAATGCTCTTGCAGCTTTGCCATGGCACGTGGGGGAGGCGGGGGGAGAGGGTGCTGGCATTTCACTGGGTGGCAGAGGTGACCCTAGCAGCTACCCCAAAAATCAGCACAGACACCCACCCTGGGCTCCCCTGATGAGCATAAATCCCCTTCCTGCTCCAAGGGAGCGGTCCCTTGGGGCAGGCAGCAGCTCCTCACCCTGGCCCTGCAGCCCAGCCAGGAGGCTGCACTTGCCCCCAGTGCCCACCATCCCCCCTCTCTCCTCCACCTTGGTGCCCAATCTTCACATGGCCCCGACACCCACCAGCAGCACCAACCCCTCCCACTGCTCCCCGTCACTCCAGTGTCACCAGTGGCCACGTCAGCCACTGCCCCCAGTGCTGTCCTCAGCCCCACGGGCCAGCTCCAGGGCTGGTCCCAGCATTTTGCCCTCTGCCGACCCTCCTTCCTGGGAGTATCCCAGCCCTGCACAGCTCCTTCTGCAGCCTGGCCCCAGGACAATGGGGACCCGGCTCCCCACTGCAGGCTGGCACAGCGCTGAGCCTGGCAGACTGGCAAGCTGTCAGTGGTGGCCATCAGCCAGGCAGGAGCTGCTTCCAAATGGGTGATGAGTTCTGCAGCTCAGCTTGTTCCTGTACATGGTCAGATCATGTCTCAGTGGCTCTCAGTACCGCCGTGCACTAGGAACTGGGGAATTCTGCCCCACAACCAGCCCTCCAGTTTGTCTGGGATCAGCTACTGATGCCAAACTGGCCCCAAGTCACAAAAGCAGCCTCTGGTGTTGTCCAAGTGAAAGACCTTGGGGACACTTGGAGACCTACCCTGCTGGAAGGCTGTGCTGCCATTTAGAAGGACCTGGGAGTGCTGGGGGGAAAAGGAGTTGCTCATGAGCCAGCAATGGGCCCTTGAGGCCAAGAACAGTGGTGTCTGGGGGGTTTGAAAAAGAGTGGGACCAGCAGGTCAAGAGAAGTGCTTCTGCCCCTCTGCTCTGTCCTGGTGAGGTCACCTCTGGAGTTTTGGGGTCCAGTGCTGGGCTCCCCAGTTCAAGAGAGACCAGGAGTTACAGGAGAGAATCCAGCAGAGGCTGGGGAGATGCTGAGGGGCTGGAGCATCTCTGTGCCAGGCCAGCCTGAGAGCCCTGGGGCTGTTCAGCTGGAGCAGAGCAGCCTGAGAGGGGAGCTGAGCGATGCTGAGCAAGAGAGAAAGAGCCCCAAGGGCAAGAGAATGGGGCCAGACTCTGGGCAGTGGTGCCCAGCAACAGGACAAGGGGCACCAACTGGAACCCAGGAGGTTCCACACCCTGTTACATGTGCCCCTGTGCCCACATCAGCATCTGGAGCAACAAAACCCAGCTGCAGGAGGGTGTCTGCTTTCCGTGGGGGTGTGCCCCTGAGCCCTGGCAGCAGCGGGCAGAGCTGCCCCGTGTCCTACCTTCCATGATGGAGATGTGGACAGCTCTCCTGCGGGTGCGGGGCACGCTGCTCAGCCGGGGGCCGTGGGTGATGGAGGGGCAGCTCCGGCTCGGCACCAGCCCCGCCCTGGGGACCAGAATGGGGATGCTGTCAGATCCTGCGTGGTGCCAGCACCCCCAGTGCTTCAGGCCTGGGGAGCTGGGCACCGAACCCCTGGAGACCCCCTGTGTCCCCCCCCAGGCTGCACCACCCTGTGCCAGCTCTTACCGGTGAATCTCGGGGGGCTCCCTCTTGATCTTGGCACTCGACTCCATCACCTCCTTCGCAACGCGGCCGCTGCGGGCGGGTCAAAAGAGCCGTGGTGAGGAGCTGTGCCCTGTGCCCCCCTGCACCTCCCCCCGCACATGGGCAAAGCAGAGATACTGGCTGCAAATGAGGCGATGGGAAGGGCTGGGCTGCCACCTCTGCTGGCACCTTTTGTTGCTTCTCCCAGCATGAGATGCTGGACACCTTGTGGTCACCTCCCCTTGGGGGGCACAGGCCAGGGGCCTCCAGGCTCTCCCATGCCAGCGAGGAAGGTGCTGGCATCGTGCTGGGGTTTCCAGTCCTGCAGACATCAGAGACTCCCAGATTTTTTGGTTGGAAAAGACTTTTAAGATCATAGCCTCCCACCATAAGGAGGTAGGAGGGCCCCAGGTTCAGGCTGCAGGAATTTAGGAATTGTGGTGATTCGTTTCACACCTTGTGAAAAACCAGTCCCAGAACCCCCTGTCCTTGTCCTGCCCCCTTTGCCCCTCCAAGAACCCCGAGTTCTGTGGTTGGGGAGAGGCACCTCAGCTCTGAAACCCAAAGAAGCCTCGCTGAGGTGGCAGCTCCTCTGGCAACAGGAGGACCCTCAGCAAGTCCTGGACCTCTGCAGCCCTGAAGGGCATGGCCAGGGCAGCACCCAAACCAGCTGCTCCTCCCTGCCCCTGCTTCACCTGTATCGGAACCGGCTTCCCTTGAAGAACAAGTTGCTGCTGGACACCGTCCGGACCTGGCTGGACTTCTCCAACCTGCAACAGCACCAAGGGCTGGGTGAGGTGGGCACTGAGCACCCGGCACAGCTTCTGCCCGGGGTGGCACCAGATCACCTCCAGAAGGCTCTGCCAACCCCTTCCCGGCGATTATTCCGTGCTTCTGTGATCTCCAGAAGGCTCACCCCTCTCACCACCTCCCCTGCAGGGAAGCAGCCCAGTCCTGGCAGGCTGGCACTCCCTGGTGGGGCAGATCATAAAGGACAGGGCCTGCCCCCTCCCCAGCAGAACCCGGGCCGGGCCCCGGCCCCTCCCGCGGGACTGACAGCGCGGGGGAAATTTCCTGCAGCGT